>JAADXF010000224.1:0-28706 GCA_023337575.1 Pythium chondricola | reverse complement strand
GTGCCTTCACCACTGATGCAGAGGAGGAGCGAAGCCGCTGTCTCATCACGGAGCGCGTCCACGTCTCTGACTTCCCGCGGCAGCGGCGGCAAGCGGCAGGCATGAAGCACGTGCCAGCTGTAGAGCGTCATGTTCACCATACCGCTGCTGTGCAACAAGCACGTTACCGCGTCCACGAGCATGGCAGCATTCTCCACGTCCGCGAGATGTGACAGGGAGATTGGATGCAGGGCGGCAGCGGAGCTGGTGGAAGCAGCGTGGCGCTCACATGCGGTCGCCCAGAGAGCGAGCGCGGCTTCGGTGAGCCCAATCTTGTTGGCTTCGTACGTCGTCTTCATGCTTGTTGTGTCGGTCGAGAAATTCGGGATGACAGTGGCAACCGATTGCCAAGACAACGCCAAAGCCACTAACGCGACCAACTGCGCGTGACACAAGCAAAGAAAAACAGTGGAACGATGTATCTTCGGGTGACTGTTTACGCGCGGAGAATAGATTTCTGAGAGAAAGTAGCTGACACGATACTTTTAGCCAATTAGATCGCGTACGGAAAACGCCTAAAATAACCACAATCCGGTCATTATATAAAATCCGGAAAAAATTTGGGCCCCAAAAAGCAGAAGGGACGATCGGAAAACACCCTATAATGACCACATTATCGTTATTTTACCCCTTTACTATGGAAATTGCCACATACAAACTTCAAGTAAAAAAAGTGGCAACGAAAGGGTTAAGTCTGCCGTCTTAAACATCTATGGATTTGTATCAAGGCGACGTGATTATGATAACATATTGCCATACAATCCAATCCCAGAGTTTAAATCGCCATTTTTCGCAGGTTTTATATCGATTTTTTCAGGATCATTTGCCTGTAGGCGAAGTTTGTTATTAGATATGAGAGTTGCTCTATCTTGGAATTTGAGCTATCAAATACTGTACTACCATGGAGAGATACAGTGTTATAATTTCAATCTTCTTGGGTGAGAGGGTATCTATTTCTACAATACACAAGTGTGTTAAATCAGTATGTTTGCTGTTGCGATAGTCTGGTGTGTTCACAGTCAAATTGAATCAGTGCATGTAACGAGCATGAGATGCTAAGAGATGATCGAGAAGAATAGAGAAGAAAATATACATTGAACGGCATATATCTAGAGCTATAGGGTCTCGCTGTGGTAAGGGGGCCGTGCAAGCTAGATGTCGTACATGAGACCTGGCGAGTCGACACTCTAACGTCCACCTGTCTCAGTACTTGCCACGCTTGCGTGAAATGTTGGCAGGACTGGCAACATACGATCCTAGGTAGTCTCTCCCTTCTGAGCCGGCTGAGAGTCTTGCATTGGCGTCTTGATACCCAACTGGATCCGCAACTGAGGCTGGCGTAGAGTTCTTCCGCGGTTGCATTGGCCGAGGATCAGATCCATCGATGGGCTCGGGCCTGTCTCTCGGTAGTTGGCTGTACGTCTTGCACGCGCACACGCCACCCCTCGCTGCCATGCTATGGGGTCGATCTATCTTGCACGCCGCACACGCCACGCACACTTCGGAGATAGAGGCTTGGCTATTCATGCACCCTTGGCTCAAGGTCAAGGTGCTGGAGCGAAGCCTCTGAGCCCAGAGCATTGGCGCGAGCGCGCTAGCCAGGGCTTGGAAAAATCCATTGTTATTGAAATATTGCCCTTATTGTTGCGAACAATAATTGATTGTCGAGGCCTTCCAATAACCACATATTGTATCTAACGTGGTTGACCAATCCGTGAATGGATCGCCAAAATCCCGCCAATCCAGCATGCCTCAAAAAGCGACGCTGGGTTCGTGATGGACTTCTTAGGTCTACGTGCTTCATGCTTGCGAATCGGTCTTCCCGTCATCATCATCCAAGCTCAGATTTCAATCCACCTCGATCAACAGAAGTCTACCTCGCCGCCAACCACGAACAAGCCAACCACCACTGCTAACGCTGGAAAAGGCGTCAAGTCCTCTGACATCGCTGACATCATATTCCGTGACCCTACCGCGCTCGGTCGGACCTGCAACGCCTGCGGTGCTTTTGTGAAGCAAAGCAAGACCTCTGGCTACCGCAACCTGCTCTCCCATCTCGAGCGGCACCCAGGCTACGACGACGTCATGGAACGATGTCGTCGCGCCCAGATACCGGTGACGATGGACATTTTTGTGGACAAGCAAGCTCACACAACTCACGGCTGGATGAAGCTAGTGGTGATGAAGAACTTCTCGTTCACCAACGTTGATGACGAGCATGTGCGTGGAGCTGTCAGATATGGTAGCATCAGTTCCAAGACTCTTAAGGCGAGAATGATCGCCTCCGTTGAGCACGTCGAGCCAGCCATTCGCGAGGAGCTCCGTGGAAAGAAGTTTGCTCTGGTGTTTGATGGGCTGACGGACTCTTCAGAGCACTCGCTCGCCGTCTTCGCCGTGACGTCCATTGGACTCCGCTTCTTAGCAGTCTCAACGTTTGTGGACGAGGCCAGCATGACTGCCGACGAGCACATCCGCTTCTTGGACATGATTCTGGCGCAGTACGAGCTCGACGCCAAGGACATGGTTGCCATCGTTTGTGACAACATGGAAACGAATGGAGCCATCTCGAAGCGGATTATGGTGCCAATGATCGGTTGTGCCGCGCATCACTTTAATCTGGCGGTCAAAGAACACGTGAGCGACAAGAAGAAAATCATCGAAAAGATTTCCATCCTTATCGCAAGCTCAAGACTATGAAGCGGCGTGCGATGCTGAAGAAGATCGGCTGCAAGTACCGGCCAGTTCCGCTGTACGAACTTCGATGGAGCAGGTTACACCGCATGCTCAAGCGTTACAAGCAGCTTCATCCGTTTCTTCACGCCTTCAATGGTGATCGCGACGTGGATCGTGATGTCCCAGCCGGGACTCCGGCGACAGACCCCAGCCGCCGCCCGATCACTGACTTCCTCCCGTCTCCAGATGAGCACTGCGACATCGATGACATACTTGAGGATATGGACGCCCTTGAGTATGCCACCAAACGGCTTCAGCACGAGAAACTGACGGTTGCGCAGGCGCGTGATCTATTCGACGAAGTGCTGGTCGACTTTCCTTTGCTCCGCTCTCGACTCGGACCTAGCGCCAAGATCGTCGAGTCACCATTGTATGAGTCCGCTGTTGTCAAAATTCAAGTCAGCCGGGAACGAGAGCTGACAGAGGATGAAGCGAAAACTGTGGAGCGAATCAGCCGATAGCAACCGAACGGGGTGGTGACAGAGCAGAGCTCCGGTAAGGAGAAAGGGAAGCGCCGTGCTACTAGCAGTGGTGGTGATGACCAAGTCGAGAGTGAGAACCGCCCAACAAAACGACGACGCACTCCCGACGAGTTGAAGGATGCTTTGAAGAGGTGTGAGGAGAAGCGCGAGCTGCAGGGGTCCAAGTACGAGGATGTCACCTGGCTTCCAGCTACATCTGTGATGATCGAGCGCCTGTTCTCGACACTGAAGTCGACGCTCGGATACCTACGCAAGAGCATGACACGCGAGCTGTTGGAGACGCTTATCTACCTCCGTTTGAACTGGGACTTAGTCACCGACGTAGTCGTCACGAGAGCGATTCGAACCGCGAAAGACGATGATACCGACGAAGAAGAAGGCGAGTTGTAGACAATATGTTAATGACCACAATATTATTGTGGTACTTATTGACATTGCGACAATAATTGATTGTGTCGCCCTTGGAGCGACAATCAATAAACAATATATACATATTATTGTGGTACTTATTGACATTGCGACAATAATTGATTGTGTCGCCCTTGGAGCGACAATCAATAAACAATATAATATATATATATTTTCCAAGCCCTGCGCTAGCTCTCTTGTAGGTTCCAGTTGGCGCCTCGGTTGGCGCCGCGGTCGTCGAGCTCGGCGTCGCAGGCTTACCAGCGGGAGCTGGGTTGGTTGGTTGGCTTGCCAGTGAAGCTGGCGTAGCTGGCTGCGTCGATGGGGCAGTGGAGGTAGCAGGCTTCGACGCAGGTACCGTTGTCGCTATCTTGGTCGCAGGCGTAGCAGGCGTGGCAGGAGTTGGTTGGAGTCACGGTGGACGTGGTAGCCTTGGACGGGGCAGGCGTGGTAGCACTTCCACTGCACTGACCGAACGCGCCGGCGATCTCCTTCTTCATGTTAGACCGTGAAGTGTGTTGCTAGTGAGATTGGAAGAGGAGGAATGAAGGGTCGTTGTGCAGCCCTGCACGCCGGTTTGGAATGAATCTGGTTTCACGCACATGCGCTGTGATAGCAATGATGGCGTCAACTGTTGGGCATTCCTCCTTCACGATGACTGATGTGGTCACGAAGTGGCACGTTGGGCTTGAGGCTTCAGCCCTATCTACCCAGGAACCTTTCGCGGTGAATTCGCTTGATTTTGATTCCAACGATGGCATCAACTCTCCACCAGCACGTGTCAATATTCGTGTGGGGCAAAAGGCGGTGAGAGAAAGAGTAGATGTGAGTGACGCATCTATCTCCTCCAGAGGTAGCTCGTGAGGATCCTAAATCTTCTCGTGCTCTCTTCTTTGCCATCAATAGAGCATTTTGCGTTCTTTGCCAAGAAGAGGTTGTTTGTTTTTGTTCCTTTTTGGCGATCCATATAAATATTTTAATATTTCTTGACACCGACGCGCTTCGAATCCTTTCATCGGTGTGTTCACCGCCACTGCGTTGTTGCATGTCGCCATGTCGCCATGTCGGTTGATGGTGGTGCCTCGAGACACAGCACCAATCATCCACATTTTAATGTATTTATTAATATTATATTTTTAAAGAAATACATTCACTGCATTAGTCAATTATGTGGACCACATTAAATACGCTGAGGCCCATCTCTCGTGAAAAATAGAGTGCTTACGTGATCATGCCTTTCACTGGATGACCTGAACATACTGGCAATGTGAGTCCGTCAACCACGAGGGGGGTCTTCCCGCTCGTGGGGCTCACTCGGCAAGTCCAGTTCTCTCCATTACAAGCACTCGCCTTCTCTCCCCCAACTTCCCCAAGATGGTCGCTCCGCTCAACGTCCGCGTCTACGTGGCCTGCGCCGCGGTGCTCTACTTCAAGTTTCTCGGCGTCACGGCGATCCAGGGCGGCAAGACCTTCCGCTCGGGCGGCCGCCCGCCAGAGGACAACCAGCTCTCGCTTGCCAAGGGCAACCCGAAGCAGAACTATGGTTTGAACGCGGATGAGAAGGACGAGAAGGTGCTCAAGGCGCGCGCGACCGAGTACCGCTGGAAGCGCATCGTCGCGAACGACCTCGAGTCGCTGCCGTTCGCGCTGTTCGTCTTCGCTGGCGGCGTGCTCGCCAACGCCAACGAGACCGTGTTCGCTGGATCCATGATCACCTACACGGTGGCGCGCGTTCTCCACAGCTACGTGTACGCCAAGCAGCTGCAGCCGCACCGCGCGATCTACTGGTTCATCGCCGTGCTCAGCATTCTCGTCGGCGCCGGAAACGCGATCGTCGCGGCCTACTTGTAAACGGTCTAGCCTGGTCGATCTTTCTGGCAATGACCGATCCGTAGTTTTGGTTCATAATCACAGCGTCGATTCGATTTGTCATATAGAGACCCCGCCTTCCGTTGTTGCTGCCGCTTGCGCACACCTGACGATAGCATAACAGTCAACGATCGATTGAAGTATTGATTGCGTCTTCGCTCTACGTAGCATGAAGAAGCAAGGTAGCGTCGTCCGCTGCTCTCACATCCCGTATCCGTATCCTAGAGCAGTCGAAGGGAGAGACAGGGCGACAGTCTTCACCACTGGATGAGGTATGATGGTGACACTTACCCGGCACGGTATCGACGAAGCGAACAGAGGCATACTACCTCAGCGTAGAATCGACTGAGATCAACCAATCAGCACCATAGACGCCACAAGGACACTCCTTCGCGTTGAATAAAACTTGTTTTTCCATTCTTACGGTACTTGTTTACTATCCTTACATGAACTATGTGAGTACGTCTCGCCTCGTTGTACACAGGAGGTCTCCACGACGTTCGCATCACCTGCGGTCGCTGAAACGGAACGCCTCGCTCCACCACTGAGGACTGTATGCACCTCGCTCACCCTGGGTTGGCATAGGCACTGGCAACGATGACCGGGTCATGGTATCACTTGAAACTTGGCAAAGTGGGTGCACCACGCTCCTCATGCACCGATCGGCGGCACCATGGTCACTTCCGAAGGCCTCGATCGTTGAGACATTCACCGGGCGGTGCTGTCACTCATAATACCGGCGAGAAATACCTTCAAGCGTTGTCGAGGGCGACGCTCGCATCTCGACCTCGGCCGTGACGATCGGGATATCTTTTCGCACATAAAAAGGGCGGTTCGGTCTACAGTGTAGTCAGTCTACCCACCCCACAAGCCACACTGAAGTTATACGAACCTTTGAATCGCTCTTGAATACGTGCCACTGCCGCAGTCGTACACATCAATAGAGCGACGCGAATGTTGCTGATAGAGATGCCACGCTTCAGCAGGCCGTCGATCGGCAGCACACACGGTTTGCCCAGCGGCGCTGGTCGTGATCAGGAGCAGGACGGACGCCTGCGCGTGGATTTCACTGTCCACATCCACTCTGTTCATCACCACATCTGTGTCTGGGTCGCTGCCGCCGTCGGCTTTGTTGGATCTCAGATGGACCATTCCCGTCTGATACGACGGTTCAATATCGCGGAGGATATGAAGCAGCAGTTGGCCCTTGAACCCCACATGAGTGCGACAGTATTGGAGTTATCCAGCTCAACCCCGCCACAAATCTCGTGGGACACCGTCCGCACTTAGCACGACACCGTCGCAGCAGTACCGAGAACATCCTCGAGCAGAATCATCATGAGGCGGTCAGCGGCTGTACGAAAATCAACTCGCGTGGCGGATGCATCACGGAGCGTCGTCAACAACAACGGAATGGACGGCGTCTTGAGCACACGGAGGCGGCAAGGATAACACACTTGTTGTACTGGCAGAGGCGTCTCTTGAATCTTGCGTGTCCTAAGAGCAAATGAGGGCACGTGTTGATTACGACTAGACCAACGGTTGTACGGTGCGTACACTGCCTTGATGGACTTGAGCATCGTCTGGTACCGTGATGTGATCTTGGCGCGGTTGCGTTTGATGTGGCAGATCGCACCACGCGTGACACCACACACTCTGGCCAGATCGGCCTGCTTCTCTCCATGGTCGATAGGCTGGATGATCGAGTAGCGTTCGATGCAATCCATGTATCGCTGGCGCTGGCCTGGTTCCTTCCTGGGCGACTGCGCCACGTTCACTAAAGTATTTGGACCACGCGTTCGTGTTGTTTTCGTATCGATAACGCGCTCATGGCTCTTCGTGGACGCTCTAGATTCTTGGCCATCGTCGCGGTCATCGTCGCTTCCATTGGCATCTGCCTTACTTGTCGAGGAAGCACTGGCGGGTCACTGAACGCTCTGTTGTGGGGCCGTTCGTTGGCGGGCGGTGCGCTCACCATCGAAATAGATCACACACCGGTCAACCACCTCGGACTCGAGCTCTTTAGGATAACCTTATTATTAATTTGGTCGAGAGGAAATAATCAATTACTGAATATCCCATCTCAAAATAATAAATATTTCAATAATATATCAGCATATTAACGCTATTTTCAGCTCTTTTCCGCCTTCGTAACGTGTTACTATAGTAGTATCGAAGTATCGCCCGTATTCTTTGCATTTAACGGTATTTGCAAAATTTTCATCATACTAACGTTAAGCAATACAATATCGATATTTATTTTGAGTGGCCATCAGCAATAATAAATGCTGAAATACAAAAATACCCGTAATACTTTCTATTGTATTATTTTTTCGGACCCCTGCCGCTCTTCCAGTGCTGGCCATGCGCGATACACGACGCTGTCTACCCACTGTTCCTCGCACACGTTATCACGGCGTGCTGTTCGCGGCTCGCGCTGTGCGAACGACTCCCGCACCACGCTGACCACCCAGCACCCCACCAGCGAACCTGGGTGGACCGCTGTCCGCCAGCACATCACCACAGACTTTGCTCAATGGCAATCCACCTTCCTATCCAGGACTTAGCTTTCTTAGCTAGCTATTCGCTTCGCCCTGCGTAACTAAATAGACTTTACCTTGTAGCTGTGCGAACGGATTCGTCCAGTTAGATCGATAGCGGTGATCCCCTTCCATCGCGTTTCCAAACTTGACTTAGCCCACCTGTTGGCTTCGCTGCACTTTGGATTGTGAGATATCCTTTCTCCCCCTTCTGTGGTGTTGCGTGGTGATGAACTCTTTGCAGCACCGCCACGGGAACGTAGTGGCGGTCGTTTCGACTTGAGGATCAACTCAATCGATTCCGTAGAAGGAAAAGAAAAAAAGACCTGGTGACTGCAATAATCTTGGCAGTGACCGCATCGTGGTAGAAAAAAAACGCGTTGTGTCGACGCGAGATGAGAAAAAGGTTCAGAGTCTGCGTGGACGCAGAAAACTCAAGCCCCGAAAACCAGGTCCGCTCTGGTGGTCTTGCCCAGTCTGTCCGCGGCGGGTACAGCGCAGTACTAACCGGGGGATTGGTCTTGCAGGCTGCAGTGATGGGACACACATAAATGCCTACATGAAGGTGAAGATCAGAAAAGACGCTGGCTGGCACGATGAAGTCAAGCGCTGGCGTCGATATGTTTGGATTGTTCGATTTTGCAGAGGAAGAGATGTTCACTCGCGTGAGCATTATCTTGAAGTTCTAGCGGTTCTAGACTAGAACCGGACCCTTCGCCCCTACATGTACACTGTAGCGACTGTTGACCGCAGATCTTTCCATGCTTGCAGAGTTGTTGAAGCGTGCTCTGGTCTGGTCGCACCTATGTAAATGTACGGACCCTAGACAAGGAGGCCATCTAGCTGTTTGTATGGTGGTAGGACGCTTCGAAATATGTAACGACACGACATCACCCCGATTTGGACCAGATTTATTATCGCTGATGTTAGCAAACAAAACCTCGGTCCGAAACCGCGCCGCAAGTCTCGACCCGTTTATCCGCTCGGCCTTCATTCACCCACACGTCCAAGTTGAGAGGAAGCGCATGGCTCCATGAGCACAGTGAGCGATTCTGTTCCCTCATCTGTGACCGAGCGAGAGGCACTCTCGTTAACACTGAGGACGGTCTGGAGGTGTCCACAATGTGGACTCCACATGCATGCTGATGCTATGGACGCTGCTTGTGCTCTGTATACACCCGTCAAGTCATCGCGGTCGCGACTGAGACTTCGTCGATCGACCGAAATCTTGAGTTTCCGTGGGATCTACAATACTTCGAAGTATATTTCTGCGACCGCGACCAAACGATCGCTCTCGGCGGTGCGGCACCACCGCACTGGGGGCTATTCATGTGCTGACTGTTACAGTAAAATGCGAGAGGAGTCGTGTGCAGAGCGCTTGGTATATCGGAGGAAGAGTCGCCCATCGCTTCGGTCTCCGCGTACGTAGATTGAAGTGGCTCGCTGTACTCCCGTAGATGAAGTCTCAATGATTCAAATTGCGTGCGGTCCGACCTATTAGCATAGTTCGCGTGGCGCAACCTGGCCGCAAGAATTGTTGACGGCGTTGCGTTCTCATGCGATGGGCGAGTGTGACCGTGAACACAAATCATACCAAATGAAGTCAGTCGGACCAAGTCGACCACTCAGTTGTAGCACACACGTCGACGGTAAGGATAAAACGTTCTGTAGTCCCGAAGACGTCATCCCATCACGGGCCAAGTCTTTGTTTTGCCCTAGAGGTGGGTGACAGTTTGGACGGCAACAGACCCAAGGAGGTGAAGTGCAAACCAATCGATGTGCAACATGCGAAACGTTTCTTTTTGACCTGGATTTATATGACAATCGTTCTTCCAACTACTATCTACCTCGAGGCTGCGGCAGCTGAACTCGAGCGCCTCATCAGTAGCCATTGCCGCACTCAACGACACAGGAGATGATCCCACGGAATCGCCATCACCAACGTCGACCAAAGCGAAAGGCATCACTCCAGGCGCGCGATGAGTACGCCTCATCCTCTGTCCACGTAGGCTGAGATGGCGGAGGTGGTTCAGGCCAATGCGTATCGGCGGAACGTTTCCTCGAGACGCGATCAGGCTGATCTCCCTCTCGATGCGGGGTGTACTGGTCCCTCACTATACCTTCAAACACCGCCGAGCGACTCGTGGATTCACCAATCGCTCCGTAGTAACGGCGAACGAAATCTCCGAGTGTAGTCAATGCCGAAATGCGCTCTTCGACTTCGGTCGTGAGGATCGAGATGTCTAATCGTACATAAAAGCGACCGTCAGTTTGCAACCACAGTGCGGGGGGTTTGTGTGGGGTTGATCATGCTGGTGATGAACCTTTAAATCGGCCCTGGATGCGGGACACGGCGTTCGTCGTACACACCATCAACGCGACGCGGATCTTGTTCAGTGGGATGCCGAGATCCACGAGCCCGTCGATCGCTGCGCAGATCGTGCGGCCCGACGCGCTCGTCGTGGACACCAGAATGACTGTCGACTGGTGGCTGATCTCGCGGGCGATATCCACTCGATCCATGATCACGTCATTCGTATCACTGCCTCGGCTAGATCTCAGATGGACGACTCCCGTTGATCGGGTCGGCTCCATGTCGCGAAAGAGCTGAAGCAGCGGTTTGCCCTTGGGCCCCACCGCCAGCACCACCGTCGACGGGTCCAGTTCCACGCCGTCCATCACTTCATGACCAACAGTGCGCACTTGGCATGGTGTCGTCGTCGCACTTGCCACAACCTCTTCCAGCATCACCATCATCAGCCTGTCAGCGGATGGTCGGAAGACACTGTGCGGCGTCGACGCGTCCCGAAGCTTTGTGAGTAGCAGGCGAACCGAAGCCGAGCTCAACATCCTAACCCGTGCTCTGTCAGCCCCTTTCGTGACTAGTTCGGGCAGATCGTGAACCCTACGTACACAAAAACAGTGTGAGTAATTGCGATCTAAGAGAGCATCAATGCTAAACGTACACTGCCTTGATGGACTTGAGCATCGTCTGGTACCGGGATGTGATCTTGGCGCGGTTGCGTTTGATATGGCAGATCGCACCACGAGTGACGCCAAATTCTCTGGCCAGGTCGGCCTGCTTCTCTCCATGGTCAATACGCTGGATGATCGAGTAGCGTTCAACGTAGTTCATGTACCGTTGGCGTGGCAGTGCATCTCGCTGCGAAGAGCGTTGCGGCAAGACCCTGTTCGCACCGGCGATGGAGCTACCATGGTTTGCCTGGGCTGTGTCACCGTCCTCGGACGTCTCTGTATCCGAAAGGATTTGGTGCTGGGGAGATTCAAAGTGGAAATCGCGGTCGCGAGTGTCAAATAGAGCTCCGGCGCTGCGCAGTTTTTCGTGGGCTCCGATCTTGATCGGTGGGATATCCACGGCTGGGTTGCCTAGTGTCCACGGTAGACCGATTCGGTGTGTTGGGCAGTTGGCATCACTCTTGGTCGCGCTTCTTGAATCAACGTGGTCGATCTTCCGTCTTGTCGGAGCTGAATTGTGCTCATACGCGGTTGCACGGTTTGCCCAAGAATTATCAGCCGTCGACTCGCGATGCCATGTACGCGGGCCGGGGAACCGGTCGGCGTCGCCATGGATGGCGCGTGGGAAGCGACGCTCTGCCCACATTGGTTGGGTTCTGGTCGGCGACGCGTTGTGGCGCTCGGTCTCCTTTGCGGCTGAGCTACGCATGCCTTTACGCCTTGCGTGTGATGTCTCGAATAACGAAGTGGGTGGGACGCTGAAGACCCCACGCGTTGATTAGTCTGCAGCACGGCCCGATGTGGGCACACGTCCGTTTCAACTTATTGTAATGTACTGTTAATACACCAGCCGACTGCAATTGATGAATTACATATGGGGTGCACAATGGTATCCGCTGGTGTGGAGCGGCTATCAACGGTGGATGCGATCGGGGTCCATGTATGCAAGCCACAGGAGCAATGCTACCGCCGCAACGTACTGTACATAGATGTCGTCGGTGGCGATGATGGATCGTTGATGCGGGCACTACAGAGTCTGTACAGTCTGTAGTACAGACTGTATTTGCATACTACTGTACTACAGTAGAACTGCTGTCGACATTTGCATACTACTGTACTACAGTAGTATGCAAATGTCGATAGCAGTCCAGCTGGACTCTAGCTTCTGGTTTTCGCTGGCGAGCAGGGATCACTCCAATTTTTCTGGCATCCCCTCACACCCGCCCGACAGGATCTCAGGCTGACGAAAAAAGGTTAATTCAGTATATTAGTGATGTCATCGACGTAATCCAATGCAAAATCCACTGATTTAGGGTAGTATCCACCCATCGTTGTGTTCAAACCAAACAGCCCAAGTGTGCCTGCCGCCTGACGTTCGAGACCACAGTACTGTATAGGAGGAGCGCACATCGCGTCAGCGATTGCAAATTGCAAAATGTGCTCCACCTAAACAGAAAAAGAACCGTTATGGTTTTGCGTAGTGACCGTGGTTCAACTCGCAGCTGCCGTCAAGACCGCGAAGTTCGCGGTCCTGACGGCAGCTTCGCGGCGAAGCGGCGTGGCCGTTGACGAAGCCTGCACTCAATTGGTCGAGAATGTGCGATGGAGTGAATGAAACCTTGACTCTGCGAAGCCTCCTCTTGCGCTGTGTTTATGACATGTGGATCTTTCGTGTCTACGTGAATTCACTTGAAGAAACCCCGTACGATTCACTGAATTTACACGGGTTTCTATAAGCTTTCGCAATCTTGAAACGGCCCACGCCACCCACGTTCATGATGGAGGAGAAGACGCAGTACCAGAGCAAGTTTACAGGAGGCAATCGGATCCTGCATCGGCTCAGTCTGTACTACACTGTATCTCTTGGATGGCCACACGTTGAATTGATCACCACCACCTCATGGATCCTTTACCGCATCGAGGCGTTGTATAAATCCACCAACTGGCGAAGTGAAACCATGTTGTGCTCGTTCAATTCGACGGTGCCGGCTAGAATGTGCACATCTGGCATGTATGTGGAAATCAGGTCAGCTCAGATTGGTCCTCCACTATGTCAAGCAACCAAATACGCACTCGTGGCTTACCTGGGTACACTTGCCGACTTCGTTCAACAGTCGCCGAGGTGATTGCCACCACCGCGATGGAGACGCTCTTGCTTTGGACACCGAGAACTTGCAGGTGTTGAATTGCTGAGCAGATTCCGGCCGTCAAAATGCATGTGCTCGCGACCAACAAAAGCAGTGACTCGGGCGTGATGACACTCGCGATCAAGATGGTTTCCACTTGCTCCTGCGAACCGAGCGCTTGCCCACGGCGGAAGCGAATGACCCCACCCAGACTCTCGGGCTCCAGCTGTTGATAACGATGAAGCAAAGGGATCCTGTCGACGCCAACAGACAAACAGCAAAGCCGAGGATACAGCCGAGACCCTGGCAGTTGGCTACTACGACCCGGTGCTTCCAGCTCGTAGGTGATCGACCCGATCGTCGCGATGGCCTCTTCGAGCAAAAGTGTAATCAACCGTTCGGCGGTGAGGACGTACGTGGATTTAAGGATCGAGACGTCTCGAAGGCGTGAAAGAAGGACCGAAATCGACCGCTGGTTCAGCTCTTGGACGTATACACTTGCAACAGGAGCATCCTGGTTGTGTCTGCTATAATCGTATAGTACTCAGAGTCTGTCAATCCTTGTCACATGAATGCCACTCGACCAGTGGACACACACCAACCGTTTGATCGAGTCCAACAACGAGTCGTAGCGGGAGATGCTCACGTCGCGGCTCTTCTTGATATGGCTGATCGCCGCGCGTGACACACCAAACTCTCGAGCGAGCGTTGCCTGTTTTTCACCGCTCTCGATCCGCTTGACGATGTGGTGTCGGTCTGCTTCACACAGATATTGTTGCCGCTTCTTGCCGTCGCGCTCGCTCGTTGAAGACGACTGCGTCGTGATGATCCCAGGCAGCGAGGTCGAACGAACGAGAAGTCTCGACGCCACTGGTGCGACGTCGTGACCGCCAGCGTGCTCGTCTCTTCGCGTTGTTTCATGTCCCTGGGAGTGAATCATACAGCGCCACCTCGGTGCGATCTCGAGCGGTGCGGTGTTCTCGATGGGAGTATGACGAGGAGCTTCCGATGCATCGAGTTGGGGCGCCACCACCGTGGTGGGCGTTCTCCGCCGAGACAACGTATACTACTGTAGTACCGTTGATTGGAAGAACTTTGTGGAGATCCACCTAGGCGAAGTCTGAAGTGAAGAGAACTGTGGTGCTCACCATCCCCGTATGTGAAGACCAGAGTGGGCGTGCTTCGGCAAATGCCACGCACAAGTGCACATGCAGGACTGAACATGTGCAGTTCCAAATAGCTCGCTGAAACTACACCGCGCGCAATCTTTGAAGCGGGTCTGATATCGAATGCGACGCAGTGAGCTCTTCATTTTCTTCTTACCCTTGCTGTGCTTGCGCTGAAGAGTGGTACTATTAGAAATCTCGGTTGGGCCAGCGATGTGGCGTGCGCCATCTACAGTAGACTGTCATTTGATGAAGCGGGGAATGAGCATCCACCGCGTGTGGCTCGATGGCTACTCTCCAATGGGCTTGAAGTGATGTCTCAATCGAAGCAGAAGTCCACAAGGAGCTCCCCATACATATTAATAGTCACCACTTGCACATAACCGGTGCGACTGCTTGACATTTCGTCATAAAGAATTGAGAGGTTTACACATTCAGTCGAACCACGCTGGGTCGCCTTCGCTCGTTACAGCGTACTGATCGAGGCATCGGCTGATAGTGGACTCGGATTCGATCGCGCATGCGAGGATCTGGACGCCTATTTGCCACCGAGAAGGCAATTAACACTCCGAAATGCATAGTGACGGCACATCCACTGAAAGGCGTACCTGGAAACTCGCGGTGGATGCGCTCCACGGCTCTTCGTGTTGTTCCGACCATGACTGCGCACACGTTCGATGTGCTCACGCCAATCTCATATAGCTTGCGCAACGCTGTGTACATGCCGGAGGCGCTAGACCAGGCAACAAACAGCACACTAGATAGACAGCCGAGTTAACTGAGTGTCAACCGCCATATGAGCCACCGCGACGTCTTCGTTTTCGTCCACGCGATGAGGTCGAAACACGATGCGTCCTGTGGGTCGATTCGGCTCCATGTCTTGATATATTCGCAGTAGAGGAAGCCCCTTGTCAATGACAGCAATGCACACTTGCCCTGGGTTGAGTCGGGGGCCCTTCATGACTGCGTCACGTAGAGTTGAGAACGTATACGTAGCCGGATCCATAATCGCGATCGCCTCGTCGAGAATCCGAGCCATCAGTTTGTCCGCTGCTCGCTTGACCGTCCCTGTCGGAGTCTCTGGGTCTCTTACTCTGGACAGCAGTACTCCACAGCCTTCTCACCAAGCTCCTTCACATGGGATGCTTTCAATGGGGAACCCCTGTTCGCATGGTCACACAAGAGCAGCGTTGAGAGACCACGACGATGGAGTACTAAGAAGCAGCTGCCTTACCGTTTCTTGATCGAATCCAGCAGCAACTCGTAGCTCGAGATGATCGTGTCGCGGGCCGCATGTGGCTGATGGTTGCACGCGAGACTCCAAACTCTTTGGCCAAAGTCGCTTGTTTTTCGCCGTCCTCTATACGCATAATGATCTGGTGTCGGTCTGCCTCGGAGAGATATCGCTGGGTCTTCTTGCGCGCTTCGCCATCCAACGAGCCGACGCTACTACTTGGTGAGTCACCAAGTAGTTGCAAGTTGGTGACGAAGTCGATGGACCTATTTGCTCACCATGACTGGTTTCGTGAACTTGAGGACCTGCACTGTCTAACGCGCGGGGGGATATCGCTGGGTCTTCTTGCGCGCCTCGGAGAGATATCGCTGGGCCTTCTTGCGCGCCAAAACGCCCCACGACCAGTGGAAAAGTGTATTCTTTTATATAAATTTTAACATTTTAATGTTCAAATACTGTCTTCTAAGACAATATAATGTGTATTCTTTTGGCCAGACACAGTGGCGTAATCGCTGGCAGCCATCTCGCCACCATGCATGGAATTTCCGTGCAGTACAGTACCGTACAAGACATACACACTGGGGCGAGCTCGCCGTCTTCAGTGCTTCAGTTTCAGTGCTGTAGATTACGCCACGCACTGTATGGCATCTGTGACTAATTGCCTACTTTATCGAAAGTCTCGCTGTGTATCGTCGGAGTCCGACGGTCGGACAGATACCACATCGCCATGCAGGCACACCAGACGATATTAAAATAACTGAAACCATCGAACCCCTTTGCCATGCCAGCGACTGCCACACACAGGTACGCCTGCTGTTAATGGCAACGGCCGCGAGCCATCAAAGGCTGTGCATCTGTTGACAAACCGGCGCCATCCCGACTGGATGCGGTCGACGAATCCATTAACGTCGAGTCTATCAAAGTGAACGTTGACGTCGTCCGCGTGACTACGTTCTTCGCAGGTAAACCCACAAGTCTCCACAGGTATACTGTAATGTGAGCCAATCAAGATGCCACGGTGGATAGCACGGGGATGCACATGAGAGTACAGAACCAGGTACTGTAGCATGAAGATTTCGATTAGACTTGATTTGACTTGATCATTGCGAAAGCGGGGCGGTCCAGCGGCTCACGAAGGTATCCAGGGCGTGATCGGCACCTGCTTTCGTGATGCAAGCGGCGAGGATCTTGGCGTCTACAATGTATGCAAGCACCGTTGAGCTGTTGATATAAACACATTGCGAGGACGCGGATCCTACCTCGGAACTCGACGGCTATCTGGTTGATGCAGGCCTCAGACGCCGTCATGCACACGATACACAATCGACTCGTCTTGACGCCTCGAGATTCCAATGCCTTGAGCACCACACGCATAGTATCGACGTCGCTGAGGCTGGTGAGACACACAATCGCATTCGCCTCACTCGCATTCGGTGGCAAATCAATGTGCCTGACGACTCGACCTCCATCCAGACTGTCCAGCGCAACGAACCCACGGTAGTTGGCCGGCTCCATCGCTGCAAACACTCGCAAGAATGGCTCTCCATCCTCCGCGACGGACAGCGCGAACACTGGCCGTGCGTACTCCTTGCCATCGTAGTTCGAACCAAGAAGGTCCTGAACGCCGACAGCTTTGGTTCCGAAACTCACCAGTGCCTCTTCAATCAGAATACTGAGAGTCGATGCATCACCGTGTGAGCAACCGGTCCTCCAGGGTATGATGTGTGGAGAATCGTTGCTTACCTCATGAGTCGATCGGCAGTCGACTTGAAGACAGCCGGGGAGGTGTTGCCTCCGCGGAGCCTGGTGAGCAAGACGGATACGTTTGGCATGCGTAGCTCTCGAACGAGTGACATCACGTGTGGCGCGTAGACGTAGTTCTGGATCATCTGTCTGAATCGTGTCATCTAGAATGTCAGTCGTGACCCCGAATCATGCGAAATGACGCCGTCTGACTCACCGCCCTTGTGGCGATTTGGCCAGAATATCAAACCGCGTGAGAATCTCGTCACGGTTCTTGTTGATGTGGCAGATTGCGGCTCTCGTGACGCCAAACTCGCGTGCCAGGTTGGCCTGCTTCTCTCCATTCTCCAGTCGTTGAATGATGATCCGACGATCGATATCTCCGAGAAACCGAGGGCGCTTGCGCTTGGGGTCTGGGTCTGTTCCATTGCGTGGTGACGGGTCGGAGAACGTTGACGAATCATCCGACCATGAAAGCGATGGCTGTAACGGTGGCAATGTGTCAATGACCCCAGGTACGAACGGGTCAACGACAGGCTGGGAGACCACCCACGGGTCAGGGATCATGGATCCGTCGTCAGCGTGACGGCGACTCGGTCGAGTTTCCATATCATCCTGGCGATGGCGAAGTAGCTGCGTATGGAGACTTGGTAGTTGGCTGTTGGGGGAGGAGGCCCGGTATCCGTTCTCATGAGAGAAACCGTCTTGCTGGCGCATGGTTGGCTTGCTCGAACGAAGCACAGAGAGGAGGATATCCAGTTGAAACCGAATCGGCTTATCCACAAGATCGCAAGTTGTGCAATGGCCGTTAGATACCCAAGTGAAGCCATCGCATTTGTGTGGTCAGATACATTCGTTGCTGATTTTTCGTCAAGTTTTTGATGTTTTTTATTGACTATTTCGATGGGTTACAGTGCAGTGCAACAACAAGCCCATCCTCACAAAAATGGGCAAAAATTCGATCCACATGAGACAGACAAAAAATCGCAATTCCAAATGTGGGTGTATTTTAACATGCTGAATCTATGCAGAGTGTTCATAATTCACAAAAAAAGGTGCGTGTGTGGAAATTTGACGTGTCAGGAATTATCTGTCTGAATGGTGACACGTTATCCAAATCAAAATTTTGTGATCAAATTGCGCACAAATTCTCAAACGAATGGTGGGGAAGCAACAGACAAGGAGCCCTATGAGTCAGCCTTAGTAGTCGCACGACTTCAACGATCAAACAAGCGCAAAGCGAAACGGAAATCCACTATGCAATCGTGTGGACTAAGATTCGTTACAATAGAGTAGATACTTGCTGGGATGACTTGTACATGGGGACAAAATTGTTGAGAACGCCATGGTTGTCTCCACTTTTCTCAACCGAGGCGGAGACAGCCCTCAGATCTGAACCAACACACACGAGCGGATGAGGTCCCACAGTTCGATGTCACCGCCCTTACTGGCTAACGCACCTGGATGGCGAAGGTGCATTGCTCGGACCGCTTCGTCCGAGCAGAAAACCGAAACGACGGTGATTGCAGACGGAGCAACGCCTCGTACGAGCAGCTCCTGAAGAAAATAGATGTGTGGTTAACGACGAGGGACACAGCTATTGGAACAGAGTTCACATACCTCAATCGCCACAAAAATGAGATCGCACGTCGATAAGACTGGTGCGAGTATGAACACCTTTGAGGACTCCACGTCGGGAACATCCACTCGCAGGACCTGCCAGCTCCCGAGTTCTGGGTCGACGTTGGATTCCATCGCAGAAATCGTGCCTACGTTCCATTTTGCAAGGTTAGTTTGGTTCAGGTATGTGTGTGCGCATACTCGAGTGTACCGTTGGCAGCCTCTGGCTCCATCTCCTTGAACACGCCCAGTACGAGCAGACCCTCGTGGCCAAGGGCGATTCCAGTCGGAGCCTCAAATTCACCTAGATCTGTCGAAACAATAGCACCGGTCGCAACGGCGGGGTATGCTGATGCGCACACCAATAGCGCCTCTTCCAGCAGTAGTCTACACGCAAGGTGTAGTATTAGTCGATCAGTGATATTAATATCGAGCTTGGATTCAAGTTCGATGCGGTTCACCTCATCAGGCGCCTTGCCGATGCATAGAAAATAGCTGGTGGTGTCTCGCGGTCTTTGATTCGAGTCACAAGGATGCTGGCTGGCGCGGTGCGCACCTCGATGACCGAGTCAAACTCGGTCGAGGAACGAGTGTAATTCTCGATCATGACCCTGTGCAAATCGTGTCAGTCGCTTTGCAGACCTATCAACTTGATTGGCGGCCACACACCTTCCGTGTGGAGAGCGAGCGAAGGTGTCAAACCGTGTCAGCATCGTGTCCTTGTGCTTGTTGATGTGGCTGATCGCTGCTCGGGTCACGCCGAACTCACGTGCGAGATCCGCTTGCTTTACTCCGGCCTCGAGTCGCTGGATGATCACGCTTCTGTCGACGTCCGACAGGTAGCGTGGCTTCTTACGAGCCCCATCAGCGCTCGTATCGGCTGCTTTGGACTCTGTTTCATCACCGCTACTATCGGAGCTTGTGTCCTGTTGTGCTGTCGGCTGAAAGCGCACCCGAAGCTGCGGCAAGCGTGGAGTCTGTGGGTGTCCGCTTTGCATGGCGTGATACGATGGCAACACGATGCGGTCCCAAGGAGCAATTGCAATTGGATCGCTCTCGTGACAGCGTGCCAGGCCCCTCGTCGATGATCTCAGAATGAGTGGTTTTGTGAAGGGGCCAATCATGCGACCTGTGTCGAGTGCTGAGGCATTGGCCACCCTCCTGCTCGCCTGTGCAAAGAATGAGTTTGAAGTGTGGACTTTTAAGTTCGTTAAAACGGAAGACGTTGAAGCTGTCTAGTCTTCTCGAGTGAACGAACAGAAGGCGGTGGGCAACACAGAGCGAGATTAGCCAATCCGCATGACGCGGTTGACACACGGGATGGGTTGAAGTGACCTGCCACAAGTTGTGGCAGGTTGTAGTCGGTCCAACGAGCACAGACACTTGGTAGGCCCACAACACTGGTGGTCCTTCTCGTATCGTGTTCACCATAGTGACCGGTCAGTATCCATCCGTCCAGCGTTGACGATCACGTGGCATGCGAACTTGTTCGTGCAACCCCCCGTTCGGTGATAAGCCGCGACGGCTGAACTAGACACGGCTCTTTCGTTGATCAATCTCCGGTTGCGGTCTCAGATCCGCATCCCATCGCACTGACCACCAGAGCGAGTGTTGCAGCATCTTGACACAGACACACGCTGAACTCAATCATCGACACAAAAGTGACTGGCTATGAGTCGCGTCCTCTTCACTCGAAAAACTCGTCAAGAAGTCGGATCCTGTGTTTTTTTCCATTCATTCGTTTTTTCGTGGTGTGTTTTTCTCCCATTTTTCACAACGATCGTGAGAATTCCATTTCAGCCAATCATATCCATTTTACTAAAATACAAGACCCCAACATGCTCGAAAACCAACCGAAAGGACCAGGAGCTGGTGGCTGGGGCGCCCATTGCGATCGGCCTCGACCCGCCGCGCCACAACTGGCCCTCCCGCAAGCTCCCGTGCACCAAACCCACCCGCGCGGGGCCACCATCACAGCACCCGTGCCACACTCATGCCGCCATTGGCCTCCGCGGCCGTTGCCATGGCCAGCAGCTCCTCCCATCCTATTAGTACTCCCGCGTCCTCCTCCGCGTCCGGCGTGGCGTTCAAGCTGCAAACCAAATCAGCGGTCGCCTTGGTCAATGAACGGCGCATCGAGTTCGTGCGCGCCCGCAACGCCCGCGCCATTGCGCGCATCGACGAAACCACGGGCAACGTCATCACCAAATCGACCAAGAAGCAGCCCGAGATGCTGGTGGACCTGGCCGCGATTGAGCGTGTCCTGAGCTGGAAGCACTCGAAAAAGATCGGCCCGGGCCTGGCCAACCTGGGCAACACGTGCTACCTCAACTCGGTGCTCCAGTGTCTCGCGTACACGCCCAGTTTCGCCCAGTACCTGCTGCAAAAAGAGGTACTGGCCACGTACACTGGTGGTGGTCCTACGACGACGATTCACACCGCCAGTCGCAAGTTTATGATGCTCCACAAGGGCCACCAGCACAAGCACCAGGGCGCGCCAGGCGGTGGCTTTTGCGGCGTGCGCGTGATGGCTCGTCTCCTGCAGAGTGTCCACGGTGCGGGTGGTGCGGGGGCAGTGCCCGCACGGGTCCTGCAGCCCAAAGAACTCGTGATGAACATCCGCCACGTGTCTAAGAACTTTCGCATCGGTCGCCAGGAGGACTCGCACGAGTTTTTCCGCCTGCTGCTGGACGCGATGCAGCGCACGTGCCTGCGCAAGGCCCACCTCAAGCAGGAGAGCCACCCGCTGGCCAGCACCACGTTCATCCACCGCTTGTTCGGTGGCAAGCTCAAGAACACACTCAAGTGCGCCAAGTGCCAGTACGTCTCGGAGCGGTACGATGATTTCCTGGACCTGTCGCTGGAAATCAACAATGGCATCAGCAGTGTGAAGGGCGCCCTCCGGCATTTCACGGCGACCGAGACGCTGGATGATAGCAACGCGTGGAAGTGCTCGAGCTGCCAGAGATTGAGTCGTGCGGAGAAGGGCATGACCATCGACACGTGTCCGAATGTACTCGTGGTCCAGCTCAAGCGGTTCGATGGCATGTTTGGTGGCAAGATCAAAAAGCACATTGAATTCGGTACGACGCTGGACCTCGCGATCGGCATGAACAAGGCAGCCGTGGATCGCAAGCGAGGACGTTCGCGGTACGAACTGCACGCGGTGCTGGTGCACGCAGGCTTCTCCACGGATTGTGGCCACTACTACGCGTTCGTCAAGGGCTCCTCGGGCCAGTGGTACGAGATGAACGACGAGACGGTGCGCTGGGTGAGTCTCGAGACCGTGCTCCAGCAGAAGGCGTACATGCTGTTCTACTCGCGTGTGCTGCCCAAGGAGTCAGAGCTGCCACCGCCAGTGGCCACCCAGCCAAAGACGACGGAGCAGGCTACTGGTGTGGTGGTGAAGGAGGCGGAGACGGAGGCGCGGGGCGTGCCGGTCACCAAGCCAGTGACCGCGCCGCAGGCGAATGGAGACAAGGCGACGAAGCACGAACTGACCATGAATGGATTCTTGTCCAGCCTGCGCACGGAGCTGATGGCACAAAAGAAGGTAGCGGCCAAGGCGCCTGCGGCGGTGGTCACGTACACAGTGAGTGTGCCAGCCAAGAGCCGCAAGCGACGATTGGTGCCAGTGTTTGCTGGTGCCGTGGGGCGATTCGCGCGGTTCCACCCCATGGCGTGGCGACCGTCGGCGCCACTGAGGATGGTGACGGATGAATCGATGGAGGAATCGACCGCGGAGACCCCGAAATCACCCCAAATGAATGGCCACACACTAGTCCAGCCCGTGGTCGAGCGCGTGGCGTTCAACCCACGAGAGCTGCGCAACTTTGGGGAAAAGAACGCCGCGTTGTATGGCAAAGCGGTCGATACCTGGGGGGAGAGTGGCACTCTCCATCCTGCGACCACCGAGGAAGGCTCCACGGCGGCTCCACCCTCGGTGGAGACTTCCCTGGCGGCCAAGCACGAGCAGGTGCTCCAGAAGATGAAAGCCGAGGACTGGAAGCACCGCAAGGCGCAGCGCAAGAGCTCCTGGGACGAACAGCTGGACCTGGGCCACACCAAGAAGATCAAAAAGCGCAAAGAGTTTGTCGCAAACGAAGGCAACGCCAACGCGTTCCAGCTCGCGCTGCTGCAGAAAAAGCAAAAACAGTTTTGATATTAATACTGTAGCTCAATAGAGAATCCGTGGGTCATGTGCGTCTGGGGTGGTCCTTTGTGGCAACAAATTGTGGGGAAAAACAACAATTATTGAATATTTTAAAATATTCCTCTTTAAATAATAATAATAATTGGTCGGACGGGACCCAAGAGTCACGACACCTTGTGCCAAAGGTCAGTGACCGTCCGTTGGGTGCACCTGCATTGGAGAATGGAGGAAGGTGAGCATGCAGACATGTCCACGCAGGTGGACGAAGGTGGCAACAACAGTGTGGACGAGCACGAAGAGCCAGAGACCACAAGCAAGAGCCCGGACAAGGCTGACGGGCGCATGAACGGCTTCTTCCGTGACAATCACAACGACGCGAATGACGCCACCATGGACCCAGCCAACGAGTTCACATTGCTGGTGGTGCTTCAGCCTGATGGCGTGCGCCACCGCGTGCTCGTGATCGCCGACTCAACCGTGCAGGCCGTGATTGACCAGATCGCAAGCGACCTGAGGCTCCAACCCGAGTGCATTAGCTTCCCCGACCTGGAGCCAGCACCTGGCCTGACGCTGCCCGAGACGACACTCGGTGCCATAGGCATCAACGCCAACTCTGTGGCCTCGGAGAATGGCCAGGAGCGACCGATCTACGCGTCGGTGGCGCGGCAGATCTCGTCCAGGGACTACGTCATGCCCGACGTCATACAGGTACAAGTGTTTGACGAAGATATGCAATCCTACCGGTCGTTCCCAGTCGAGATCGTCAAGTTCACGGGGCGAAAGCTGTTCCTTGGCGGCTTCCGCCACCGTAAAACACTTCAAATCTTCCACCACGCGGCCTCGCAGGTTTGTGTGTGTATTGCGTGTGTGTCACTCATTATTGTGACCACCAATAATTATTGTAGACCCTACTCACGCGTGCCCGACGAAACTACGGCGAGCGCAGCCACCGTAACACGCAGACGCAGCAACTGACCACGCGCTCTATGCAAACCAAGCGCGAGTCTGGCACCCAAATGGAGCGCAAGGACCTGCGTCTCAACACCATTCGTGACCGTACACTCAGTGCGAAGCCATACTTTGACTCGTACCAACTGCACTGCCTGCAAGAGGACTCGGTGCTGCTTCTCCAGCGGCTCTTCCGTGGCTACAAGGCCCGCGCCGACGTCCATTTCCTACGTAAGCAGCACCGCAACGCTTCCCTCCAGTCAGAACAACACGCCCAGGAGAGTGCACTGCTGGACACCGACTACCAACGTACTGAAGTCCACCGCCGCATGCACCCCAAGACCGTCAGTGACTTTGAAGTGCTCTATAATGAGCTGGACAAGTGGCGCCAAGTGGAAACACGCAAAGTGCACGAGGATCCTAGCCTCGCCCGAGACCCACACGCCAAGCACGCCGCACTGGAAACCATCCTGGTCAAGGAGACCAAGCTGCTGCAGACCATCGACCGACTCAAGCTCACTGCCAACGACTCCAACCGCAAGCAGCGCATCGAGTCGATGCTGGCGTTCATGGCGAGGCCCAAGCAGTGGCAGATGAGCGACGGCGGCGTGAAAGAAGTCCACACGCCGTTCACAATTCGAGCCAAAGAATTGACGGATCTGTACCACGGACTCAAGACGCCACTGGCCTCCGTGGACGAAAGGCTGGATGTGTTGCTTCACGTCAAGTGGACGGTCAAGGAGTTCGACGTGGCGCTCACGCGCGAGATCATTGAGCTCATCGACCGGGAAGCCGATATGCTCAACCGCGGCCGCAAGGAGAAGAGCCTGGAAGGGTTACGTAGACGCCTGTGTAACCTCTTCCTCCAGTTCATCGAGAATCCAGAGTTCAATCCAGAAGCCGCCGCCGTGCTCCAGCATCGTGGGGTGGGGTCTTAAATACGCCAAAAAAACAAAATGTGACTTGACGCGAGTTGTATATTCTTTTTGTGATGTCGCAAATATATAGATACTAGTATGCATCATCCATTAGCTGTGCTCGGCGAGCGCGTCGTGGAACGCGGACGCGGACGCGCTGGGATTTGGGTTCTGGATCACGATGAGCGCGTACTCTTTGTCGGGCGCGATCATGATCTCGTGCTTCTTGGACCGGATGCGCAAGAACGTCATGTCGTTGGTCGGGTCCAGCGTGCGGATCGTGGATTTGGCCTTGGCCGCGAGCTGCGAGATGAGCGCTGCGTGGTCCATCGCGAACTCTTCATCGGTCGTGCTCGAGTAGATCGGTACGCCCTCGTGGTTGACGATCAGCACAGCCTGCACGCCCTTGTGCGACTTGATGCGCTTGATGGTCTCCTCGGCCTCGTATCCTGGCTGAGAATGCAGTATTTTCAATGGAAACAACGATGGTGGTTAGAGAAAGGTGCCATGACGACGCCAGGTCAAGCATGGATGCTAATGCGCGCTGGCCGGGGCGCTAGGAAGGTGCGCACACGTGGTGTACCATTTCGTTGCGATGGCGGAGATTGAAGATTTGGCGAGCAAACATGTTGCCCGCCTGCTGGCAACAGTCGCGAATGTTGCACGAATGTATCTTGCCATACCCAAAACAATTGTGACAGGAAGCCCAATTTTATGATGATGCCAATGACACTGGACACAATCATTGATTCATGACGGTATCGTTATCCACACGATGGTACAGGACTCATGATCGTCTTGCTAGAGTTGACACGGATTCGATCTCCATGTTTGTGAGTCTTAACACGCTGGACGCGGCGCGGTGGTCACTGGGGTCACGGTAGGCACAACTGAGGTCGGTGGCGCCGTCGTCGGTGTTGGTGGCGCAGACGTCGGTGTTGGTGGCTCAGACGTCGGCGTTGGTGGCGCAGTGGTCGGCTGCGGTGGCTCTCCGCCAACAACACCAGCGAGCCATTCCGTCAGCACGTCGCCCAGACGGTTGCCCTCGGTACTCACCAAGTCATAGAAAGTCGGCGCACCAAGGAACACGTGCTGCGTGCCGTCAATAAAGAATGTGGACACACGCGAGCTCACGCTCTTGTAGATGTTCACGCTCTTGTTGACTTCGGCGAAGAAGTCGTCGGCCGAGATGCGGTTGGTGAAAGGGAAACCGGCAATACCCTGGCGTGCCAGTTCGTAGAACAAACACTGGGTGTTGTCGCCAAGGCTACCGATAAACAGCCAGTTGGAGTTGGGCAGCTGCTTGAGCATGGCGGCACCGAGGTCACTGATCTGCGTGGTCTTGGCTTCGCACGAGGCCTGAATCGACGCAGGAAGCTTCAGGTTTCCGTTGCAGCCACCGTAGAAGTTGAGCACCTTTCCAGCAGGGCTGTTGGACGGGAGCACACCGATGTAGCTGTCCGCGAGGATGCTGTACTTGGTGCTACTAGCCGAGACGCCGAACAGATCCGCTGTGTACGCCGCCAGCGTCTGTGAGCCGAGGGAGCCAGCACTGAGCCCACCGAGCACGAGCTCATCAACTTCAAGTTCAACCAACACGAGAGCAACCCGCAGAGTGGACGGCCGCGGAACTAAGGGGCCTCCAACAAGCCGCAAAAGATGCAGCGGAAGATGCGAGTCCGTTGTAGGCGAAAACACTCCCCACGTCTGCTCAGGCGCTCGTCACTGCGGTCCTCGAGAAGATCACAATTGGCGTCATGGTGGCCCAGCTCGACGGCAACATGCGCCTGTCACCAAACATCTCCTTCCGTGGCTCCACGAAATTACTCAAGGACGTCACTCCGAAGTACAAAGAGCAAAATGAGCAACTGAAGAGCGAACTGGAGAACATCAAGTACGATCACCACAACAATCGTCTCCTCTTCTTTATCCAGTCGAGACAACGCGTTAAGTTCTGGAGTGAAGGACAAGTTCCAATCTTGGGTCGGTTCCTCCAGCTAGTCCCGACTGCAGAGAGCACCGACGATCCAGAGGCGGAAGTTGTCACGTTGGACGAGTACGGGTTCGCAGCATCGAACCCGCAAGGAGACTTCAGCGCGCCGGATCTATGGATCCTGTTCGGCGGACACTTGCGGCTCAACGTCGTCGATATCGATAGATGGGGTCAGGAACAAGATGGAACTAACGACCCGACGCGTTGGAGAATCACTGTGCGCAGCTCCAAGAGCCCACAGATCTTGATGGACAACAAGGTCATTGGATGGGAACAGCAACTGGTCTGGATTCACCACACGCGCCTACATCTCCTTCCCCCTTGCTCGGTGTGCGGAGATAATATTCACCCTCCGTCGGCCTGTGCGGGAAGAGATGAGAAACGAGTGAAACCCAAGCCCTATGACGTCTTCGGTCCGAGGTACGACGTTACCAGCGACGTAGCCCTGCTCTCTGGCATACTGGCCCAGAAGGATGAGGCAAAACGAGCGTCTTGGGCTAAGGACGTCACGTTCAGACTGGAGAATGTAGCAGGAATGACCGCCGAGGATCATCCAGCGCCTGAGTCCGACACGGCAACAAAGGCAGTGGCAGCTGTAGCCAAGCGCCCTCATTTGCTCACGCTCGATGACTACGCCAACATTCCTCTACTCCACCGACGGCCCAAGCCGCGAGATGGAAACTATGCATCCCTGCACGCCACGCTACGCAAGATGCCACTCATCGAGCAGAAGCTCGCTCGCAAGGAGGCCCTCTTCCTCTCCGCACAAGCGAAACTTTGCAAGCTGGATGTGGTCGCGATCATTCGCCGGCTACGGATGGCATACGCCACCAACTCCACGTTTAGCGCGTACCACGATTCCCATCGCTGGCAGGAACCGGCAGAACGTGCTCGGCTTGCCGAACTTCGTCAAACGACGCTGGACGCGACGGCGGCTGCAGCTTTCGTCAAGAAGGCGATTCCGGCCTCCATTCGTGCACAGTTCGCCAGGGCAAAGCATGGTACGACCGAGGAACCACCAGGGAGAGAATCCAAGAAAGAGATGGCCCAGGTAGATCCCGCTGCGCCTGCCCACCAGAGGTTGCAAGGAGTGGAAGATGAAGTGAACGACCCAGGAGACGCCACAAGAGCGATCTCATCGGACCCGCGGGCCAGAGGAGACCGCGTCGCGCATCGCGCGCTTCCGCGGTTACGAAGATGCGCTGGAGAGCCACATCCGCCAGGTTGTGGCTTCGGCAACCTCGCCGACTGTGATCCAGTCACAAGCCCCACCGCCAACGGTTGTGGTGCAACAGCCCACCCCAACTGGTTCGAAGCCAGTCCGCGTGAAGATCTCACCGTTCGCGGGCAATGAGTCAGAGAATCTGATTTTCTGGCAGCGCGAGGTTGAACTCGCACTCGTCGCTGGTTGCATCCGCGACGCTCGTCAGCAGGTGACTTTTGTGATTTCGCACATGACGGGTCGCGCCAAGGACTGGGCCCTCACGTGTGAGACCACGCAACCCGGTTTCTTCGGCGACTGGAGGTCGTTGACCGAATCCATGAAGGCGATGTTTTTGCCGCCCGATGTCGCCTACCGACAACGCGTCGCGTTTCTCGCATGCAAGCAAGGAGATCGTGACCTCTATGCTTATGTGCAAGAGCTTCGTCAGCGCCGGGCCAGCATGGTGGCTAACAGCATCTCCGAGGATGTGATGCTCGCCGTCTTCATGGAAGGTATGAAGTTCGGCCCCACCAAGACGGCTCTCTTCCATGAGGC
>JAADXF010000223.1:0-29060 GCA_023337575.1 Pythium chondricola | reverse complement strand
CTTGAAGAACGCGTGCTGATCAGTGGCAACAAGGCACGTGGGACAGCGCTGAGGTGGTGGACTCGAGAGGACGCGTCCGGTTCGCTTCGAGCTGCCAGGTATTTGATCGTGGGCCAGAGTGATGGAACACTAGCGGTGCGTACATGTCTATGGTAGGAAGGAATCATGGTGTCTGACCACATTATATGTCTGAAGATCATGCGACTCACCAAGTCGAACGACACTGGCGATGAGCGCCACCGGCTGAGTACAGAGCAGGTGCGACCTTCTATAGATGGCTCACGCACAGCAGGGTTGATGTATCAATGAATGCGACCCAGGTATACCCAGCAATGCGCTCACTCAAGAATGATCCCATCGTGTTTATCTCGGAGCCGGAGCTGAGTACGGATGCTACCCACGCACGATTCACTGTGGTGTCGACGACAGCGAGGCGGAGGTGGGCCGTGCGAATCAGCCATGATGCACGCAGCGGCAAAGGCTGCCGACTCGAGTGGCCGACGTTGGTGGAGTCGCTGAGCGTCCCAACGACCCAGGTACCAGGATGCTCCTCTGTTAATTGGGGCAGGCCTGGCTCACTGACGAAACTCTTGTGTACGTAGATTCTGCACCAGCCACTCGGTGGATGGGCTCCTCTGACGCAGCGTGATCGACTTGGCCGATCTCTTCACGCTCTTCTATCGTCCGAGTGCAGCCAGACATCCTGGATTGTGCTGCTTGCCGGAAGTACCATCTCGATGAGTACTTGGATCGATGGTCCCGGTGAACCACATGAAGAACCATCGATTGATCATATAGGTAAAGCGGCAGTGCTACCACTTCCGCAGAAGCAGGCGACAACTACGACAGAAGAAGATGCGGGCGCTGCGGTCGTTCCCACAACCACGCACGAGGCGCAGAAGCACCACGGCAAAGAGGGACCCCACAGTGTCCAAGACCGATACAAACTCCCAGAGCGTCGTAGCCTTCCAACGCATGCGAAGATTGAAGTAGGCCAGCATCACAGTAAGCTGACCAAGGACGAATGCAACAAGGTACGTCGAGGGCTCAGTACGGAGGGTAGGTACGTGACAGAATTCATTGTTTGGTTGTGCACCACGCAGCGCTTGACTGCGATGGCCCGCCGTGTCGACCGCCTCGGCACCAACCTCCACACGCTGCGCCATTCATTCAAGCTCTTCACTGAGGATGTCCAGGGCCACTTGCTGGTTATCAGCGAACAACTCGAGTCCATTCCAGCATCCGAGGCACCCACCACGCCACAATAATAATTGTATTGTATTGGTCGGTTATTTTGGATCCATCTCTTGCACTTCTCAAACCAAGAATGAAGAGCCTCCTCCAAGCCCAAGCAGAAGCGTCGCGGCTGGACGACAGCGTCGTCCGCGAGCGACGCCAAGCGCGAGCGCTGGATAACAATGCAGTGAACGAGGCGCCTCCTCCCATTCCTCACTTGAAGGACAAGTACGACCCGGACCACCCCGACGCCGACTGGGGCGGCTACGTCCAGCGCAACTACAAGAAGAAAGCACAGTACTCTGAGCACTTGGCGACACGCAATGTGGGCCCTGGTATTTGGATATTGGTGGTTGTATGGCACGGGTCTTACTGTGTCCGGCAATAGAACTTGATGGTGGATGAGAAGGGAGGTATCATGCCCGATCGCTCGGCACCTGTCGCGTCATCAAGCTTCTCGGGCAAGAAGATCTTTGACCCCGCACAGCACCCGGCGGGTGATCCGGTGAGAAGTGATCAACAGGACCGAGTCAGTGGGATGACGGTATCGATACTCAAGCCAGTGTGTTGTAGACGATGCCCGGGATCCAGTTCCAGAGTGCCGTGTACCAGGTCGGCCCAGGAGCAGACTTGAGCTGCAGCAACTGGAAAACGTGCGAGAAGTGAATGCCTTTGGCTGGCTGGTCGACTCTTCATCTTGTTCGTGGTGGTGATCTATAGGTCCTATGAGGCGCAGACCACGCTGGAGGCACCGCCCAAGGAGATGTATGCACTCGGCAGTCGTCAAAACTCGCAGCACAAACGCCACGTGACGCCATTGGTACCTAGGCTCACCATGATACAACTGGGACTGAGGGTAGACTGATTCTTCTCGTGCTGCAGTTCGAAAAGCCGGTCAACATCCACGGTTCCAGACAGTCCTCACCAGTAGACAATAACGGCAGGAGCATCTACAATGGGTACTCATCTCGGGAGGGCTCACCTGCCGGACTCTCTGGTAGCGACAGCAGTGGATCGCTCTCGGGCCGGCGCATCGAGCCGCGGCGATCTCTTCTCGCGGGCATCGGCAAACTGGTGGCAGCTGAGGACGTCGCCGATCAACTCACGTGGGTTTGCTAGTAGGACAAGGGCCCCATACTCTGCTGACCACCGGTTGTGTGTTGGTAGGCGACCTGAGTACCATGTTGCAACGAGCTTTCCGGACCCGACCAAGAAGGTGCTTCTGTCTGAGAATCAGTACGTGGGTTGATGATTACGACTGGTACCCTCAGTGTCTACTGTATCTAATCGTGTGCTGTGCTACTGTACTCCACTGACAGCCACGGCGTGGCTCTGGGTTATACAGGTCGCAAGAGCTCATTCCGTCGATAGCCACCACCGCTTGCCTTGATCAATGGACTCCATTCACGCAGCCACTGCAACTCGTTTGCACACCGCTTACATCGAGTACATCTTGATACGGAAACAGCAGAGCGCCACCAAGGCGCCGATCAAGCTGAAGGCGCCGCCCACAAACACTGGTAGCTTGTAGCCGAGCGAGGTCTCCACTAGCGCAGCACCGACGATGAAGTTGAGGAGCTGGCCGAGACAATTGGCCGAGTTCAGTGCCCCCACGTACATACCGACCTCGGCATTCTCACCGAACGTGTGCAGGATCACAGGCACCAGTAGGGCAAACACAGTGGCCTGTGTGATGGCCGTGGCGATCACGATGGCCACGTCCACCGCCACGATCTCACAGAACGCCATGGCCATCAGCAGAGCCTGGGGCACACACCCGACGGTCACCACCCACCGCGCGCCAAAGCCCTTGACGAGCAGCGGCAGCAACCACGAGTATGCGTACCCCACGGTGTTGAAGCCGAGGTCAGTCAGGCCGCCGGCCATACGCACACCACGGTCGTACAGAGCAGACGCTTCAGCGCAGGACGGTGGCGCACCGGGCGAGCAGGTTTCTGGGGATCCGCCGTACACTTCGATACCGAAGAACTGGCCTTTGCTGCCGTTGTACGCTGTGAAGCCGTACATGACGCAGAAAAAAATGATCGCGTAGATCATGAGCACATGCGGCAGCGTCCTGAGTCCGTGGATGATCGAGCCGAATGCATGCGCGATACGATTCCACATCGACTGGGCGCTGGTCGCTTCCGTCTCAGCGCGAGGGGTCTCAGTAGCAAACAGACACACAGCCCCCACCGTAATCACCATTGTGAACGACAGCATGCCTAGGAACCAGTGCAGCGTGAGGTGGGCCGCACCGAAGAACTGGATGTACGCGGCCACGAGGATCGAGCCGAGCGTGGAGCTGGCCTGGCCGATACCAGCACCGAGCGTCTGGCGGTCGCCGGCAAAGTCTGCGATGATCAGGAACGCTGGCGTCTGCACTACGTTCACAGTGATGTCCATCCACGTGTAGAAGAGGATCGTGAGGCCAGCGGTGTACGGGTGGCGGTCTCCCTTATCGCCAAGCGCCTCGCCCATCTCACGGGTGTACCCCATCAGCGTCCAGCAGATAGCACTGCAGACAGCACCGAAGAGAAGGTACGGGCGGCGGCGTCCCCACTTGTTGGTGCTGCGGTCGCTGAGCACGCCGACTGTCGGCGCCACGAGGATACCAGACAGCGGGCCGATGATCTGGGTGAGTTGCACAGCGTACTTGGGGAGTAATGTACCTAGGTACGGACCGAGCGCCGCCCACTGAGCTGCCCAGGCCATGTTGATGGCCATGCGCGGGAGCGAGAGGAGCACCAGCATCGCGACGGAGCAGCCGTGGGTGTGCTCGGCGGACGTAGAGCTCTTGGCGGAGCTGCCACTGCCACCTTCGACGTCGAGTGTGGCGGAGATGGGGGAGCCCACGGGGTCGTACTTGGGCGTGCCCTGGCATGGAAGCTCAGGCACGGGCATTCTTGTCTGAGGGCGTTTCCTGGTGCTGGCGACGTCGCGAATTTGCGAATGATCAAGTGGTGTGACTTGGGAGGTTGGTGATTGTCCAGCGGGTGGGCTTGCGTTCTCAGATCGCTCGAGTTGGGGCCTTGTCCCACATAGGATCAGATGTGACGCGGAGACAAAAGAAGCTGATGGTGGTGGAGGTGGTGGTGGAGGAGGAGAAGGAGGAGGAGGAAGAGGGGACAGCGGGACTGGAAGCGGGGACGCAACGCTTGGTATCGTTCACTCCTCTCGCTCTCTTTAACGATCTCTACATCCGGCAGCTATTCTCTTTTGCTTCTCTCTCTCTCTGTCACTCGCCGATCCATGTCGCCACGCGGACGAGTTGCTGCCTCGTTCATATTCACGCTTCTTCTCTTTCTTCTTGTCGGTTTTCTTGTTTTCTCTGGGTGTTCGTAATCTGGTCAACCTCGCCTCAGTTCCGTCGACGCACTCGCCGGGGTCCATCGTCCTTAGTCACACCTGCCTGTCGCACACGTCTCGCTTGCCTCATCAAACTCTGCAGCCGCCGTCGTCGCAGCCACCTCCTCTGCCACCACCTCACCACGTCTCCTCGCTCTCGTTTCTCGGGTCGGTCCAACGGCGCCTGCAGTAGTTCTCAGGTCGACGACGGTGGTGGGCCCCCCACCACACCGACGCCACCCAACTGCTTGGAGGCTCGATCGCGTGCTTCCTGCATCTCTCGTCGCATGCGGTCTTTCGTACGCTCCTTGAGCGTCTGGAAGAACGCAATGTCGTCTTCGTACTCGGCCAGCAGCTCGTGCGTGAGCCGATTCTCCTTCTGCGCGTCACGCAGTGACTGGCGCAGGTCACGCAGCACCGTGATGATCTCCTTCAAGTGCATCGCGTCCTTGTCGCGCATGTCCAGCACACGTTGGTACTCGAGCATCTGCATCTTGTTGCGGCCCAGTCGGATCGATTCCATCAGCTGCTCCGACACCACGCTGCGGCACTGGCCACAGAGATCCGACGTCTGGCTGCCCGTCGCGGTCACCGCGGTGGGCACGGCGGACGAGAGCGCGGTGGTGGCGGACGCCGGCGGACCGCCCGCCATCTGCATGGTGTACGAGTTGGCGATGCCGCTGAGGATCTCGAGGTCGGTCGTGGTTGGGTTTGCAGGCGGTGGCTTGGTCAGGTTCGGGTAATGCATCGGCAGCACGGGCACGAGCGGCGTCTGTGACGTTGTGTCGTAGAAACCCGCGAGATCGTTGGCGGCCGCCGTGGCCGCGACGACCGCCGCGGCGTTCGTGAGACTGTTGCCTCCTCCGCCAGGCACGTGGCTGAGATGCTGGGACGTGAGCTTGCGTTTCTTGGCGAGCGAGGCCATCTGGTTGCTGTCGCTGTCGGCGTCGTCGGCGTCCTCTTCGCTCGGCGAGTGTGGGTGGTGGTGGCCGTTGGCGGATCCACTGTTGCCGCCGTTGACTCCTGCCCCTCCTCCCCCTCCTCCGTCTGCGTTGTTGGTGCCGTCGTACTTGCGTAGCAGCACAATGTATCCGTTCTTGTTGTCATTCGCATTCGGCCCTTTCTTGATGGGGCGGATGCCGCGGCGGTAGCACTCGGCGCGCAGGTCGTGCGCGCGGTGGCGTTCGTACGGCTCGAGCAGGCGGCGCGCCTTGCCGTCGCCGTGTGGATTGGGACCGGGTACGTTTTCTCCGCCGTCGCCGCCACTTAAGAGCGAGTCAATGTCGCCACCATGGCCGTGGATCTCCGCCGGCAATACGGTCGCATGTGGCAGGCCAGAGTCCATGATCATGCGCTCGATTGCGTCGACGTAGGCGGCCAGAATCGCCGGAGTTCCTTTGGCGTAGGTCGTCGTCGTGACCCGGGATTTCGTGCCGCAAAGGACACAACCGCAGCAAACTAGAAGCTGCCGAAGAGGAGGGAGGAAAAAAAACGGGGGAGAATGAAAACAACACGCGCGCCGGAGAGACGATAGCACACGAACGAGTGCTGGATCAGGGGCGGTGGCGCGCGAGCTGCAGGAGAAGGGGAGCGCGCGACGGAGGGGGGCGTGGAAGTCAAGTAAGTTGCCGTGGCAACAGCGGACGGACGTCGCTTTCCTTTTTTTTCCTTTGCGGAGGTAGCGGTCGAATGGGCAGGGGATTCGGTCCGCTCCGCCAGTCAGCCGTCCGCTCTGCGAGCCCTCGCACTGGTTATCAAGCCAAGCGAAGGGACGAAAGGGAGGAGGGGAGGAGCACAAACTTTGAAAACCCCACACAAAAAAACAGGAGTGGACGAGAAACCCAAATAATCAGAGTACCGTAGACGGCGTATCTCAATTTTTAAATATGTCTGATGAAGTACACCATGATTCCCGCGACCGAGTGACATCGAAAGATTCAAACAGCTGGTCAGAGTGATGGTCACCTGCCGTTGAAGCAACACATCGCCACCACGATGGCGTGCTGGATACTGTATCACTTCGCGCGCTAGAGGAAGAATGCGTCGCCTGCTACAGTACAGCGACGATCTATTCTTGCGAGAGAACATTGCGATGTGGTAAGTACAAGTCTGCTCAGAACCTCTCACGGTTTCAGCGCAAAATTAGACGCGGCGCCATGCATATCATGGCGCAAAGCACCACGCTGGTCCATCGACTTTCTGCGTACTCGACCAAGCGTACGAGAGAAAATCAAAGTAAACCGGTGAGGAGAAGAGCGCAGAGATCAACTTCACACAGTAGCCATGGACGGCTTGGCCCCTGATGTGCAGCAGGAGCTCATGCGCCTGCGGAACGAAGTGCACGCCAAGGATGAGACGCTGAACCAGCTCAAGCTCAAGACCAAGTCGTTTGTCGATAACCTGCGCAATGAGCTAGCGGCGGAGAAGAAGAAAGTGACCGCCTTGGAGGAGAAGCTCAAGCACTCGGCCGAGCCGCAGCAGAGTGTATCGTCTGGTTCAGAGGCCGAGATTGAACGGCTGAAAAAGGAGATCGCCATCATTTCGCATCATGAGAACGAACTCAAGGTACGAGCCAAAACATTTGCAGACAATATGAAGGCGCAGTTGCAAGCGGAGAAGGACAAGACCTGTAAACTGGAGAAGGAGCTGCAGGAGAAGACGACGGCGTTGGCCGCAAAAACGTCAAGCTCCTACGATCTTCTTGGTGGGTTTGACGATGCAGCTGCTGCGAAGAACGACCAAGAGATGGCGGCACTCAAATCGCAGCTTCAGGCAGCACAGCAGGACGCTATGAGTTCCAAGGACAAGGTGACTCAGCAAGCACAGGAAATCGAGCAGCTGAAGCGATCGATGGACAGCATCAAAGCTGCAAGTGATCAGCAGATCGAACGAGTCCAAAACGAGATGCAGCAGCTTCGACAGCTGGAGCAGACCCACGCTAGCGCTCAAGGATCTGCTGAGGCAGCATTCGCGCAGGAGCACGGTCAACTGGAAGCAGCGCTCCGTCGCGCGCAGGAACTCGCGCACAACCTTGAACAGTTCAAGATCGAGAATGAGCACCTCCAGAAACAGCTCCAGGACAAAGATTTCCAGCTCGAGCAGATGGAATCGTACCGCCAACGTGCCGACGAAAATGAAGAGATCGCGAATACCCTGCGAGGTGAACTGGCATCGATTTCGACGCAACTGGCTGCGAAAGAACAAGAGGCACATCAAGCGTGCGACAAATGTGATGAACTCAAGCACGAGCTGTCAGAGATGTCGACACTCTACGAGAAGGTGAACATGGGTCGCAGTCAGAGTGATCTCCAGCTTGCTGAGGCGCAGACCGCGTTGAGTGGACTTCAGTCAGTCAAGCAAGGCTTGGAGGCGTCTCAATCACGCGTCGAGGAGATGAATAAGCAGAACATGCAGCTATGTGAGCAGCTCTTCCAGAAGGACTCGCAGATCTCGGCACTCAAGAGCGACGTTCAGCGCCTGACGAGCGAGATGGCAAAGCTGAACGAGACATTGAATGCATCCAAGTCGGACAGCTTCACGCGTAAGCAGCAGTCGCAGTCGCTGGAAGCCGATAAGAAGAAGGCAGAAGATGCGCTTCGCGAGGCACTTGCTAAGGCAGATGCTTTGGAGAAGAAGAACAAGGAACTGGCTGCGTCGGTAGAAGCAGTCACGAAAGACAGCAACGAGAAGCGCCAGAAGGCCAAGGTCCTCGTGGTCTCGCTTACAACCGAGAAGCAGGCGCTCGTGGATGCGAGGGCTGAGCTCCAGAAAGAAGTGGATCGACTTCGCATGGAACTGAACCAGAAGAACGTGGAGAATGAGCGACGGGTCAAGCAGATCCAGGAGGAGAATCAGCAGCGTATTGCTCAAAGCGCCACCGCTGCACGGACACTGAGTGAAGAGGTCTCCACGCTGAAGCAGACACTCATGCTCGTTCAAGAGTCGGAGCGAAACCAACAGCGTGCGAAGGAGCTCGCGAACGCCAAGCGCGAAGTAGAAGACTCGAACAAGAAGCGACTTGCCGCCAAAGCTGAGACTCAGAAGCTTGCGATCGAACTGGAGAGCGTGCAAAAGTGTCTGAATCAACTGGCCGACAGTACTGCGACATCGTGCACGACGAGTGTGAAGAAGATGAACCACCTGCAAGATCGAGTGAACGAAGCACTTCAAGTTCTCGAGAAACGTGCTGCAGCATTCGGGAAGAAGGGAGCCTCATCCTCTTCATCTGCTGATGTGGAAGTCGAGGATCTACGTGGAGCTGAAACCGTGAGCATGCGTCCCACGTCTCCGACGTCGGGTGCTAAAAAGGTGGAAGACAACATCGCACGCGTCATGGACAAGGTAAGCTGCTTCTCTAGACCTACATCCCCGCTATGCTGATACTGATGGTGTTGTCTGTTGTAGCTGGCGGTAGTGGTCGAGGTTACCGACAAACTGTGCGACCTGTCGATCGAGCAGAACGACGTCAATCTGAAAGACGTGGTGGTGGACAAGTTCACGCAACTGTTCACCCAGTGCTTCTCTGAGAAGGTGCGTGCGGCGTACTCCAAGGTGGAAGACGCCGCCGAGAACGGTGGACTCATGACCAAGTCCTAGAGCGGCACTCTCATCTATACGTACGTATTAATACAATACACACAAACATGCCATCAGGCTCATCAGGGCTATTATAGTGCTCGTGGGCGCACATGAATCTCCAAGGAGCAATTGTCGCCGCTGGCGTTGGCAATCGGTAAAGATCACCTCAAAGGAGATCCATCTATGCGGCACCAGGTCGTGAGGACGCTTTGTGAGCTGGGGGCGCATGAATGGACTGAAGACTGCACGTGGGTTAAAAAGAACGAACCGTCGTGGGTTCAAAGAGTAGGTCAATCACTCGGACGCATCTTCCACAAGCAAGATGATGGCGAAGATGCGCAGACGCTGTCAGGTCTTCGTGCCTGTGCTGCTCATTCGCGTAGCAAGCTCGAACAAGGCCAATCATCAAATCTGACCGAGATTCCCGAAGAAATCTATCGCCAAGGACGCGAGTCGGTCGAGATGTACTTGGCCAATCTGGCCAAGACCACAGCAGATCAGATCGTGCATCGTCGAAAGATATGTGTGGTGGGACCCAGTTGCAGCGGAAAGACCAGCTTCGTCAAGTCGCTCTCGCAACTGGAGAGTGTCATGGAGAAGTAGGAAGATCGCACAATGGGTATAGACTTGTTCGCACTGGCTTTTCACCACCCGAACGAGACCGAATCCACCAAGTACGAGGCGTCGATCTGGGATTTTGCTGGCCAAGACATCGATCAAGTGGCGCACACACTTTACTTCTCCAAGCGCACGCTCTATCTCGTGTTTGTGAGCCTGCCAGCCTACGCTGAACAGCTCGAGAGTCTCTCGGCGGCAGGAATCGACATGAAGGTGAAGAGTCAAGAATCGATGGATCCAAGAAAACGTATTCCGGTGGGTTCGGCTGGTTCTTGCGCGACAGCCTGACGCAGAGCTCGTGGTTGTCTGCTCCAAAGCAGACACTCTCAATGACAATCAAGTCGAGGAGATTGTGGCGGACCCAGGGGTTCGAAAACATAATACAATAGAAAGTATTACGGGTATTTTTGTATTTCAGTATTTATTATTGCTGATGGCCACTCAAAATAAATATCGATATTGTATTGATTAACGTCAATATGATGAAAAAATTGAAAATACCGTTAAATGCAAAAAATAAGGGCAATAACACGTTACAAAGACGGAAAGTTGGCTAATATATAGCGTGAATATGCTGATATATTATTCAAATATTTATTATTTTGAGATGGGATATTCAGTAACTGATTTTTTCCTCTCGACCAAATTAATAATAAGGTTATTGGACCCCTGGGCGGACCTAGACTCACGTCTACAGACTTGGGCGACTGACTTTGTACGGCTCAAGGATGGCGCGACGAAAGCGACAGTCGAGAAGAGCGTCAACGAGATGCAGACAAGAGATCCTCTACGAGTGAGCGTGGCCTCGCAAGATTCTGACCTCCTGTGGATGACGGCGAGGCGCTCCCGTGTCAAGTATCGTGGCAGTACACGCTGCCAGCAGATGTGTCCGAGACGCTGTTCGATCAGTTCGTCGTGAGGAGCTATCGGGTCGACTGCGAGCGTTCGGTGTCAACCACTGAGGTACACGTGACGAAAGTCAATCGCTGGCGTGCTCGTGTTCGTTTCCACCGTGGTCGCAGGCAGTCGGAGGATCTCGTGACGATCCACATCACAGCACAGACGAGTGACGAGTGTTGGCCGACGTTGAAGTCGCTGGTGATGGCGATGGAGCAGGTGCTACACGGGTATCCTGGCCTTGGTATGATGCATCATCATCTCCTGCAGAAGTCGGCCGCAGGCAAGCTCATGAATTTCGATCTCAAGCGTGTGATGGAGAAAACTGCAGGGCGTCTGACGCCTAGCACGTTCACCCTGATCCAGGATCGATTTTACGTCCCAAACGCTGCGTAGTGGCTGTCATCTTCATCCCGCCTCTCGCATTTTCTTTTCCCTTGTCTGTGTCTGTGCGTGTGCCAATCACACAATACTTGCCCGAAGTATTCGTTCCTGCTCTCTGCACTTGGTGAGTGTGACTTTAACCTCCAATTGAAACAACCCATTCTCTATTGTGCATACCGTCATGATCCGCTGCCTTCACCTTTGTCTGCACCTTGATGTTCAATCGCCACCACGTCCACTTGCAAAGCAACCGCAACTTCATCGTCCTGGTCCTCACGAACGGTGTCTACGTCAGCAGCACTAGATGATAGTGGTGGCGTCTGCTCTCCAGGAGACGACGTCGACTCGTCCTGTGACTGGAACAGGTGCTCATAGAACGCCGCTCCCTTCGATTGGCACTTTTCCACCAGCACATGCATCAGCGCGTGGAATCGAGCGCCGGCCACCGCACTCGAGTCTTGGGCCTCGCGTTTTCCCTCGGTCATGGCCGCTCCCCCCGCCATCTTTTTCTTCTCTGTCTCGTGACTGTGAAGCAGCACGCTGAGCCGTCGAATCACGCTCCGCACGTGCTCCACGATCTCTTCATGCGCACCCATGATACTCCGTCGCTCCAGCGCAGCCAGCACCTCTTCACTCGACGCCACGACTCCTTGACCACATCCACCACCACGTGGTGTCGCACTCGTGAACTCGATAAACGCCAGCAGTAAGTCGACGAGTCGATCCCACACACTCGCGAACCGAGGAAGCAACAACAGCTGATCTACATACTCGCACGTGACCCACGAGATCATCTCCACAACCATCACATGTGGACGCAGTGCCAACGGATCCTTGACGATCGAGGATCGGCGGCGACGAGTGCCGCTGGGACTCTTCTTCTCGTCCGATGAATCCACCGTCATCAACAGCGCCAGCGCCATGCTCGGCGGTGCGTTGCGCTCAAAGAACAAGAACGGAGCAGCGAAACTTCCTTCGTCGGAGCCTTGTCGCGGCCGGTTGCCGTCCTGCTGCTTGCGTTGCTTGAGACGGAGCATCTCTGAGCCGATCACGAGCAAACCAGAGTTGAGCAACTCGAGCCATCCGCCCCCAGTGATGCAACTGCATGTCACGGAGGCCGTCACCATATCACGGAGGTACTCGAGTGACGACATCACCTTATCCGTGCTTGCGTGGTCCGGCAGCGACTGCGAAGGGGTCGCTGGACGCAGAGCATGGCGACACACCAGCACCATACCGCCCAGTTGTTGCAATCGCTCCTCCTCTTCAATGTCGGGATCTACGGGCTTGTTCGCGTGATTGTACAGCTGCGCAAGTAGTTCCATCGGTCGCGTCGGAGGCCAAGACAGCTCATTGCCCTTGTGTAGCGCGAACATCAACGCCCTCGTGTACAGCTCCATCAGTGAGAACGTGGTCTCCACTTCCGCGCGCCACACCTCGCTCGCCACCAGCTTCTCCACAAACGCGAACGCATGGATCGCAGCGTGAGGCTGCTCCACAGCCGATCCCAGAAGACTTGACACCGTCATCCATTCGCCACGATCAAAACGCACCTCGCGTAGATCCATCACGTCCGCCACACGCTTGAACCCACTCGAGATCAATGCCAAATAGGGTCGCGGCAAGTCTTCTTCGTCCGCGCTCATGTCGACGATCGTCGTCAGCACGCCACCGAGAAGTTGCAGCGCCTTCTCAGAGCGCGACTTCAACACGACTGCGAACAAGCCCTCCAAGGCCTTCTCCAACGTGAGCGCAGCGTTATCGTACCCTACACCGTTGATTGTAGCGTTCTTGAGCAGGATAGGATGCAGTAAATTCGGCAGCGCCATGAAGTGGACCTGTAGCACCTCGTACAAACCACCCTCCACGTATTCGCCGACGCGATCCCGAGGCAGTGATGCCAGCAACCGCGACAGAAGATGCTCGAAGAAAACACAACCGGCGGGGCTGAGTTGCCGACGCACGCCTGGACTTGATGCCACTCCAAAGCTGCTCGCATCCAATGTGGCGGGTGGACTGACGCTACCACTAGCTCCAGGGAACGTCGATGTCCGGCGAACCGCTTCCGTTGTGGTTACCGTGTTTGCTGGTGCAGGTGATGGTGTGAATGAGAGCACCAGCTCCGCGTGGATCGCTTTGGTCACCTTACGCAGCGAAGCGACAGGAAGCTTGGCGATCTCGTCGATCAGGTGGTCAAGACGGTATGGCTTGAGCGTCTGCTGGACCCACTCGCTCGTGCCGAACGCGTCGTGGGACAGTGATGGAGATGGTGGAGCGTGCGCTGGACGCAAGAGCAGATCACGTGCATCCGATGCATACTCTGGAGGAGTCCGCAGAACGGGTTGTCTATCTGCACTCGACGAGCTGGGAGACGATGGCACAGACGATGGTGTCGAGTCCAGCGCCGCCATGAGCCACGCCATACCACTGAAGAAGCTCGAGCTACGACCGCTGTTGTTGGTATTGTTCTTCAATCGCATCGCCTCTCGCTTCTCGAGTTCTTCGCGATTCAGTCGCACCAAGTGCAACAACTCACGACTCTCTTCCTCCGTCAGCAACGGGTCACTCGACCTGGACATACCGTACAGCAGACGATCTGGGAGAGCACCGAACTCTCGCAGCGCACCGATCGCGAACAAAAAGCAGCGCCAACTCTCGGTGTTCATGGCGTGTCCCGAGGCGCCAACGATCTTGAGCATTGCAGCCGTGGCCACAGGTGCGCTCTGGTTGCGGCAGTAGAGGGACACGCCGTCTACTCGCCCGGTGTACGCGGACGGGTAGGACGTGGAAGGATACAAACCACTGAACTGCGCCACACTCTGAAACAGCGTGTTGAACGCGTCCCTCTGGTTGTGCGCCGCTGCTGTCGATGCACACAGCACAAACCCATTGCACGCGACCTGGAGCATCGCCTTGTCTGGAAGGTATATGTCGTCATGGTCTGTCGTCGCACTGTTACTGCGAGCGTCGCTTGAACCAGCTGCCGATCCCGACATGTTTGTGGCGTCGACGAACTGCTGGAACACACTCGAGAACGCGCGTGTGAGGTGGTCTTGGATCAACGCCAATATATCCTTGTCATACTGCACGCCAGTGTCATGAACGGACGTCAGGTGCGAGCCAGCGTGAGCGTCACCTGCGTCACTGCTCTCAACACTGCCCGGAAGAGCTGATGTGGATTTGCTCCGCTGAGATAACTTCAGACTTCCGTTCCGTTGCGGCGATGGATGCGCCGAGTGTCGTCGAGGAGAAGACGAACCGGATACACTGGTCGCACCGTTCACGTGATGCTGCTGCTGATGCTGGTGGCGGTGGTGACTCTTGTACAGCGGGTGATGCACAATCAACCGTGAACCACTTGGGTCGATCTCAGCCTGGTACAGCAGATCCTTCCATCGGTCGCTCGTCAGCTCCCCGTGCTTGCTATCGTCCTCGCGTGTCTTGATCTCTTCATTCGCAATGGTCTCGTACAGTTCGATCATAAACTCGTCCGGCAGATCCCGATTCTTGGACACTTCCACGCCGTAGTTGCGGTTGTTCTTGATAAAGTCCTCGAGCTTCATCTTCTTCTCTGGGCGAATGTTCGGGTTGTGCAGGTCGGTGTTGAGCATGATCAGACTAAACGACATGAGGTACGCGACGTCCGCAGACGCCATCAGAAAACCGTCTCGGCACTGCTCAAACACTTGCTCCGAGAACGTGTTGAGAATACGGTCGATCTGCTGTGCCTCACCCGGCAGACGGAAGCTCGCCAAGAACATGCGCAGCGCACTCACGATACTGTCGCTCTCGAAATTGAACGACCGCACAAAATGTTCCAGCACCTTGCGGTGGAAATCCATCGTGTCGGCCTCGTGGATGTCCGACTTTTCAAACTCCTTCACTTCTTTGCCCATGGCGCCGAGGTACACACCAACCGCTGCCTTGTTGAGACCCGGCGGCAGCGACCGCAGAAACATCGCCAGCGATTTCGGATCCAGCGGTGTCGGCAGAAAGCCGTGCTGCTGCAAGTACTTGATGCCAGAGAGTGGTTTGCGGTTGAACTCGTGGATGCCGTGCTGGAAGAGCTTCTTGCGCTGGCGTCGTTGATGAAGCGCCTCCGCGTCGCCCCGGCTCGCGTCGCTGCTGATACTACTGTAGCTGTGGCTGGTGCCCTCTCGTGACTGCTCGATCGATCGCGTGTACACGACATAGAGTGCGTTGAAGAGACCTCGCAACGCCAGCTCGCCGACGGCCTGTGCCCACAAGAAGTGTACTTCATCGCTGGTTTCGTGGCACGCGTGATGCGTCTTCACTGCCACACTCGCGAGCAGCTCGAACACGCTCGACATCAGATCCGATCGGTTGCTGGCGCAGTCATAGTTGACGTACAGGTCTGGTAACAGTGTCGGCTCCGCCAGGATGTCCACGAGGCAGTCGAGGATCTCTGCAGACGTTGAAAACAGCTTGTTGAGAGGCACAATCTCACCGGTGAACTCTTCGCGTACGGCGTCCACGTTCACAAACGACTCGGTTGACTGCGATTGGGATTGGCTAGCCACGCCATAAGTTGACGTGGGAGACTCGAGGTTGTTGGGGAAGATGGGGTTCGCCAGGTCGAGATGCGCCACGGTCCAGTGCAGCGTGTGGCAAAATATACCGTTAAACAACGCTTCCAGCTGCATCTTGAGTGTCACACGCAGCTTGGTCCACAGCAGACGGAAGATACTAAGACACAGCACTGTGATCTTGAGATCCGAGCTTGCGCCGAGACGACCATATCGAAGCATCGATCCACACAGGTCGTCCTTGATGAAAAGCATCAACGACGGCGTCTGGGAGAGTTGCTCGGCGTCGCATGCGACCAGAACGCGTTGCATCAGCGTGAACGACAGCAGCACTTCGCGTCGCGTCGGCAGCGAAGACGATGCGGCATTACTGCCTGGTGGTGTCATCGCTCCTGTCGACGCGCTCGGCCCACGAGGCTGCAACTTCTGGCAAAGGAAACCAAAGGTCTTGACCGCACACGGCAAGCAGAAGCCGTCGTCCATTGCCCGTGGCGCGAGGCCATTGTCCGAGGCATACACTGCTGGGGTCTGGAAGATGAATTCCACCGCTCGGTCCAGCACGCTTGTCGCCGCAGCACGCAGCGTGAGCGTGATGTGGGGCTACTCAGCCACATACACAGAGCAGGCGATACAGTCAGCTCAACCACCAGCATGTTACCATGGTAGTAGCAGTTGACAGACAAAAGCTTACATCGTTGCGACTCGCTCGGCTCAGCGCGTACAGCGCTTCGACGAGTTGCCACATTGCATGGTCCGAGAGCTTGGCAGCCATGGGCGATAACAGTACAGTCTCTAACACGTGCACCACCAGCACTAGCACGTGCTGGTCACTCTCGGCGTTGGTTTCCTGGAAGCGGCATTGGCTTATGGCATCCACGACATCCGCCAGCATGTCGGGTGCATTCGCCTGGTTGATTTGCCAGTCCCAGCTCTTCAGGAAATGCTGCACGGCTTCCAACGCGGCCCCAGTGAGCGTGCTGCTCGAGTGCTCGTATCGAATGAGGTCGAGGAAAGGACGAAGAACCGAGCCGGGGTTTAACTCAGTGAGCGCTGCGGGTATTCACCGAGTAAGACAACAAGCAGCATGATGGCCACAGTCACATAAGTTCATTACCTTCGCACCGTAGGAGTCTAGCACGGAGTAGGGCAAAACTGTGGAAAATACCCCCTTGCAAGTCCTCCTGGGGAAGAACGATTTCAGTAAGTACATACAAGCACGAGCTAGAGTCTTCCACTTACATGGGCGGCGCTGGCACCTTGATGTACGAGCGCATACCCATATCGGCGACGCGCGATGCTCAGCACGCTCTGGATCTCGCTCAGGAGCACCGAGCGCACCGCGATCTCCATGACGCTGCACCGGCTTCCACGTTGTCACGATCGCTGTGTCAAGGGAAACGGGTCAGTGGAACCCGGGCTCAAATTGACCATCACTCTTGGTTAAACCCGGTTCCCCGAAAGAAACACTACTTGACGAGTATAAAACACAACTGGGATGAAAACATTGGTGTTTATGTGGTCCACCCGGTGTTTCTTGGTTGGTTGGCATGATTGGTGTCGGCTCCGCAAAGCTTCACTGCCGATATCGCGCGCTGATGCGCATTGACCAGTTCCACGTGGGTAGCACGTAGATCAGCCTTGAGCTGTGGATGGGATGAAGACACTTCAAACTGTATCTGTGAACAGATCGTCGCGAGTCGTTTTGACACGCGCATCTTTCCATGATCATTTACAACCTAGTCATAGTTACACTGACCATCCACGACCCCACATTTGAATGCATACTTAGTCAGCCGCGTAGTGTACGTAGCACACGATGAGAGATGATGAGCTTCGTGCCAGCCTATCACCGGGGTATAGGCTCAATACCAACGTCCGCTGACATCGCAGGAAGTTCTGTTGACTGCTCCTCTCTGATCTCATCATTGCCACCGTTTTCCCTCTATACTCGCATTGCGATTTGCGGTTGATGGTGTAGATGCCGTGCTCAGCGGGCTGCCAGCACTGCCACCGCCAGTGGATGCAGAGCTCCTCGTTTGCACCAGCGACGCCTTGCTCGCGGCTGTCATCGGCACGAGTCGAGGCAGAATGCTGAACACATTCCATCCTTCAAAGGCTACGACGACACCGCTTGTGCCGGCCTCCGCTCGCAGTGAATGCACTGACTGGAGGGTCTTCGCACACGCCTCATACAGCTCCAGCAAGTCGTGCTCGAGCGGATCCTCTTGCTCGTACCGCGACGGTTCATCCTCGAGCACCGATGTCGCCACCGAGCTCCATCTAGTCTCTGCGGTTGTTCCTGGCACCACAGGCGTTGACACTGGCGATGCAAACGGAAACGAGGACGCAATGGATCCACCGATGAACTCGTCGGCTGACATCAAACTGGAGGATGACGATACTCCTGAGAGGGTGCTCGCAGCCGACGGCAGCGAAGGCCGAGAGGAGACCGGGGAGAGCGATGTGTGTCGACCGGCACTTGATCCAGCAGAGAGCAATGCATTTGCTGCTGCTCCATTCGCTGTGACCACCGATTTCACAAATCGAGTTGAGGCAAACTCGGCACGAAGAGAGTCGCCCAACTCCTTCCACTCATTGGCAATCCCACCAGCCGTGTTGAACAATCGCTGCCACCACGCAAACTTGGTTCTCGACATGACTGTCTTGACCCAAGAGTTCCCCTCCAACATAGACTTGAGATCATCGAAGGTGGAAGTGAGATTGATCTCCTTGGAAGAGTCCAAGACGAGTCCGGTACGCCGTAGCCAATGCCGCCATGAGAGCGGAGCCTTTTCAGCACAGTCTAGACTCGTAGCTGCAGTATCAATATCACACTTGAGACTAGAGTGGTTGCCTTTCGCCCCATTCTGGCGTCGCTCCTCTCGCTGTTGCGCCATGAATACTTGCTCCTCTTGCTCCATCGTGACGTGATCGTCCATTCTTGCAGCACACTGGTGAAAAATTTGGCCCCAGGCTTGTCGGTTGAGCCGCACATCCAGTTGACCACGACAGCTCCACTGGGTACCAGCCACGAACCTCTTGTTGGTCACGAGTTCTTCAATCGAGTGGCTAAACATCCATCGCATCGATAGCCGTTGCAGCAGGTGGTCAAACTGCATCGATGAGGGCAAGTTGAGGCTCTGCATGACCGCGTACAGGTCCATCGCGCCTGTGAAAAGCAATACAATACGAATCACGGGTGCAGCACCCGCCGCTGTTCCGAGACCACTTGAGCCTCCACCGCCCACTCGCAGCTGCATCTTGGTCGGGATGTGAACAAACCACTTGAAGAAATGGGGCAGCAGCTCCAAGTGCTCTTTGAAGTATAGATCGACAAACCACTGCAGGCGTTGGCAGAGCCACTGCGCGTCAGTGTCTACAGTCGACACGAATGTGTGAGCATGAGGCTGATTGTATCGTCCACATGATGTGGCCCGTACCTCTGGTTCCACTACGGCAGTTCAGATCGAGATAGGCGAAACACTCTGCTTCTCGCTCAAGATATTTCAACTCGTGGAGTGTTGCCGCCGCTGCAATAGAAAATATGTACATGACTAGGACCCACATTCTGTGATTGGATAAGACAACAGAGTCACTCACAGTCGGCATCGCTGTAGTAGGTGAGATGAATCGTGGCGTGAGCTGTGAACGCAGGACCGACCTCGAGCTTGAACACGTAGTCACCGAGCTCTCGATCTGTGTTCGATTGCAGACAGCTAGCGCGCAGCAAGCCCGTTTGAGCTGCCTTCTTCGTCCATTCAAAGAGAGTCGCAACGTTCCGTTTCCATCGCCGGAGCGCCCCGTAGCAGCCGAGACGGAACCTCAAGAAGAACGTTCGCCATTTCTGTTGGCATGTCATGTGTCAGCCACCGTGACCTTCGTCGCTCTATCACAATTACACCATACCGTTCGTTCAGATGGAGCCCAGGACGATAGCAAGAGCGCGATGAGCCCAGCCCGGCATACCCTCGGGTCTTCGTCAAGCGATGGATTCGTGAGCTGCAGTGTTGACTTTTGCTTGTACCCAAACAAACGCAGCGTTCGCTTCTGACCAAGAAGGTAGCGGTGGCATCGATGAAAGAGCCGCTGCCGAAGAATCGTTTGCCACAGCTCCCAATACGTCACCAGAACTCCACACTCGCCAGCGAGAAACTGAATCAACTTGATGGGCGCGATGCCCTCGCGGTCAACGTATTCATTGATGGAGGAGACGACACGTCTTGCACCAAGACCGCTGGCCCATTCCAAACTGATCCCGAGCGGTGTCAAGTCGTTCACCAATGGATACTCGTGTTCACGTGCCTCACGCAGCAGCAGGAACCCATTGAACGTAAGACGACGTCGCTCATCCAACTCGTATGAGTCGTTCATCACCATACGCCACACTTGATCATTCACGCAGATCTCTTTCAGACTGGGGCGCTTGCCGATTCTCTGTTCCACAGCAGTGGCGTACTCGAGGAACTCGGTGTAGGTCCACCGGTCGTCGCCATCGCGATCAAAGAGTTCCCATATTGCTCTGCATTTCTCACGTCCCAAGCTGCTAACACGCCATTCGATGCGTGACCGATCAGGAGGATCGAATGCGTACCGCTGCTCGCACAGCTTCTCCCACGTCGTGGGATCAAGAGCCACTTCGTGCCGGTGGAAGTATCGGTTCCGAACACTGTTTGGAGGGTAATCCGGTCGTGCTGGCTCGAGAAAGAACGCCGAGTCGTAGCCATTGGGGACCGCGCCTGCTTCTTTAAGTGCGCTGGTGATCATGCGGAGACGCGCGAGCGTCTCGCGGCGCCGGTCCTCAAGCCCATCGCTCTTCCACTCGACATCTTCGTCGGCATCTTCCATCGTGAAAAGTGTGCCTTTTCGAGGTATCTGATCGACGATTGGTTGAAAATAAATCCAAATTATATTTCAGCCAATTAAACGATCCATAAATCCTCGAAGGCATGACGATTGGCTGAAAGAGTATACTATGAAAACTGGGGCCATCGAATGTTCTCGTCAAAGAGGGACACGAAGCGTATCAAAAAATGAGCCTCGACACGGCGGCCAAGACCGCGCTGTTCAACGCGCTCGCGTGGATCGAGAGCAAGAAGAGCGATGCCGGCATTGACACGGAGAACGTCGAAGTCGGTTTGCAGTGCCTCACGTGAGTTTCAGTGTACCAAAGGATGGTGAAGCAACGTTTACTGACCCTGGCATTGATCGAAACAGCGAGGCGTTTGGCATCAATCTTCAGGATGCGACCCAGCGAACTGCATTTGAAGTCTTGGACAACGCGTCATTTGTGGAGATCTTCAGTGCCGGCATGAACGCGCTTGGCGTCAGCGCCAAGGGACTGGACGATAGCGTCGAGAATGACCCCGCCGTCACCAAGAGTGAGTCAAATTAGTGCACGGAATCGATACATTCGCTCACAACCAAATGCGTTCATGTAGACCCTGCGCTGTGGAAGAAGTGGGTGGCGAAGCTGGAAGACAAAGGCTACTTCAAGGGCAAGGCCGTGGGCTCGGACGAGTACAACGCGCTGCTGAAGAAGGCGCTGACCAAGTACAAGGAGCGAGTCGCAGATGCCAAGCCAGCGGCGGTACGTTAAACGTTGCTTCTTAACCAACTTTTGCGAATAGTGAAACTAACAGCAGAGTCGTCGTATAGCCTGTGCTGAGCAAGGAGGGGAAGGAGAAGCTCGCGGAGGAGGCCAAGGCCAAGGGTGAGTGAGCTCTTGGTTGGATGCTTCCTATTGCGCTAGGCACCTCTAACGTGTGGTATCTTGCAGGCAACGCTGCGCTCACTGGCGGCAGCTACGAGGAGGCCGCCAAGCTGTACATGGAGGCGATCTCGCTGTCGTCGGACGGTCCAAACGCGCACATTTACTTTGCCAACTACGCTGCGGCATTGATGCACCTGGAGCGCTACAGCGAAGTGATCGACAACTGTGAAAAGGCGATCGAACTCAAGCCGTCGTACGTGCGTGCGTACTCGCGACTGGGCAACGCGTACGTCCACATGAAGGACTTTGACAGCGCCATCGATGCCTACCGTCGTGGCCTTGAGGTTGACTCGACCAACGCGGCGTGCCGTGATGGCCTTACTGACGCCGAGCGCAAGAAGCAACAGCTCCAGGCGCCCGCTGCGCCTCGCAGCACGGGTGGTGGCGCTGGCAGCGGTGGTATGCCAGACCTGAGCAGCCTCGCCAGTATGCTCGGTGGTGGCGGTGGTGGTGGTGGTGGTGGTGGCCTCGCTGACCTGCTCAACAACCCAGCGATGCAGCAAATGGCGGCTAGCATGATGCAGAACCCAGCCATGATGCAAATGTAAGTAGAGATGGTGGTGGTCCTAGGCACTCTGTAGAAGGAACTGACCCGCTGGTGTATGGCAACAGGGCCCAGAACATGATGCAGAACCCAGACGCGCTCAACAATATGATGGGCGGTCACGGTGGTGGTGGTGGTGGTGGTGCCGGCGGCGGCGGTATGCCCAACATGGCTGGCATGGCGGATGCCTTCCGCAACAGCCCGGAGCTCATGGCTGCTCGCAGCGACCCAGATCTCCAGGAGTTTTTCCGTGACGTCGACCAGGAAGGGCCATCGGCGGCGATGCGCCACATGTCCAACCCCAAGGTGTCGCAGCTCATCCAGAATGCGATGGGCAGAATGCAGGGATAGCCCTTGTATTACAACGAGGCGGATCGCTTGCGAATTCTAGGACACGACACTGTGCTTTTGTTTACAAGAGGGTATCTGTATGTGTGTGTTTATTGTGTTTTGGACAGTAGTAGATCAAACGGCACGTAGCCATCACGCCGAGACGAGCTTACTTCTTGATGAACGACGCGGCGCTCTCCAAGAAGCCTAGGTACTCGCGCTGCTCCTTGAGGTCAGCGTACTGCGTGACAAACTGGGCCAGCTCGTCGTCGATGTGGTGGTCCAAGAGGTACTTGTGGAACGCCTCCTGCAAGTCGAGCTCGAGGTCGACAAAGTTTGGTCCAAAGTAAAAGTCCTCGTTCTTGGCCTCCTTGGCAAAGTCACCCAGGTAGCGCACACGCTCGATGGCGAGGTTGCTGCTGGCCACGCACTCGAACTGGAGACCCTGGTTATCACGCGTGATCTCGGCGAGCAGACGGATGCCCGGCAGCTCGTCGTGGTCTTCCTCATCTTCTTCCTCCTCCTCCTCTGGAATCTCACCCTCCTCATCCTCGTCATCACCCATGTAATCATCCTCGATCTCGACAATGTCCTGCGTGTCAAACTTGATGCGGATCGAGTCGCCCTTGACCTCGCCCTCGAGCACGACCTCCATGTTGCCCGGCGTCTCAACAACGCGGAAGACCTCCGAGATCTTGGCGTGGAGCTCCTCGAGCTCCTCACCCTCGAGGCAGTTGCCCTTCTCCTCTTCGATCTCGCGCTTGAGGATCGACACGAGCGAGCTCTTCTCGCGGGTCTGGATCATCCGCGTGAGCGCAGGCGCCGCCACAGGGTACGCCGTGCGGCGGCCAGCAACAAGCGCGGCGGTCTGCGCGCGCAGCGCGGTAGAGGCGACTCGGGAGGCGACGCGGCTGAACATACTGGACCGAAGGATCGAGATTCTTCTTGTGTGTGTGGTGGATGGAGAGCACAGAACGAATGAATGCGTTGAAGAGCGCCACCACGGGATCCATCGATGGTGATTGGTGGAAATGGGTGTATTTGTGGCCAATGAAAGAGGTGAATGGATGTGGCACGTGTGATAAACCTTGCCTTTGAGGTCGAATTATGGCTACACCTCACGAAGAGGTAACACTGGGCATGAGGACTGTTCACCCTGCTTGAGATGTCGGCGTTTATTTAGATGATTCATGCGAGAGGATGGCGATGACGATAGAAAGATAAAGGCGGCGCAATCATGCCGCCTGCTTGACGTCTTGGCGGTCCCGCGAAATGCTGCGATTTGCGCGCTGTCCACCGGGAAAATCGCGGCGGCGTTGGTCAAAGATCCGTGACTCTCTGTCGCTGCTTTTGCTGTCACTATGGGCACGGTGGGAGAGCGATTCCGCGCGCAAGGACACGTGAAAGACTAAAGGATGAGCTCCGCGAGATCCATTCGGATAATATCCTAGAACTTGCGGTGCGACACGATGTCATATTCATTGCACAGCGCAAAAACGCGCTGCGTGTGGACCCGAGACGGCCATGAAAGGCGTTGAAAAAGGCGAAGCTGAGTCATCCACATTCATCGCCACTGGGTTTTATTCGGGACTGATCTCGTAGAGGTAGACGCTGTCTGAATCTGCGATCGCTTCTTGCACAAAGGAGGTCTTGTCGACGATCTTGGCCTTCATGCGGTATCTAGACAGCAGTGGCGCGATGGATCTGTTGATGCTGCAGAGATTGTTGTCGGCGAGCAGTCCATGAGTCATCAACTGAGAGCAGCACTAACCACGTACCTTCGGAGGTGGTACGTTGTGATGAAGATGCAGTTTGGATTCAACCGAAAGATGAACGCCACGGTCGCCAGTGCACATTCAAAATCTGTCGATAACAATGGCGTGCGTCAAATTCACGATACGCAGCATGAAGCCAACAGGGTGCATACCCTCTGATTGATAGAAGCAGTCTGCCGCCAGCACGATGTCGACTCGGCCCAGGAGCTCGGATTGATCGATTAAAGTGAGACCTCCCCAGGTCAAAGGCAGGTACACCGCGACATCTTGCAGTCCATTGAGTTCGATGTTGGCAATAGCGTTTTGCCTGATGTTCGCGGAGTCCTCTCGATCACTCAGAATAATCTGACGAATATGATGCTCATTCATAAGCTCGGATCTTCCCAACCCAAGAGCGGACCACGCGTACCTGCCTCGGATTTCCACAGACAGCAGCCACAATGCCAGGCAGCGCAGTCCCGCAACCGAGCTCCAGCACTGTGCAATTGCCGAAGATATTCACGTTGTGGAAGGCGACATAGTGGGCGAGCACCAGCGCACTGGGCCAGACAAACAGCCCGAAATGAAGATCTGCTGCACTCTCGGCTTGCTCAAGTTGATTGATCAACTCCACCAATTTTATGCTGACGTGGTGCGCTATAGTTTCATCGCCATCACGGCGTCGGCGCTTCCGTGCCGGGCTGCCACCGCCGAGAGCAAAGTGCAGCGTTCTGAACGTTGTCGTCACCACTTGCTCCATTACAGTAGAAATGGACCATCGTACATCCGACTAAGTTCGAAATAAGTACGCCTTAGGTTCGAGTGTAGCCATTTCCTCAGGTGGCTACACGAATTGCAGCAGCTAGATCGACGAGTGCGCCGCAACCGTGGCAACGGTGATCCTGCGATGTGATCACCTCATCGAGAGCTGCCTGGAATGACTGCAGTTCGCTCGTACTGAGCCTCGTCGCGAGTAGATCGGTGATCCATGAGCGTGGTATGGCTGGGTCTGGCGGGAGCGACGATAGTTGCTCCTCGTCTTTATCGTTTCCTGAGGCTACATCTCCTCCGTCGCTGTCCCAGTCGTCCCAGTTAGACTTTTGCGGTGCAGCTTTGCTATGTGTGCTCTGTGGAGCTTGGTTCATTCGTGCGAGATTCACCATGATTTTGGATCGTAGCTTCTCCGTCTCGACCGTCTTCCAAAGCGTGATGAAGATATCGACTACAGATGCGCACAGCGCGTCCTTCTGCACAGCGATGCATGGTGCAACTGCATCGACGGTTCGAAAAATAAGATCTCCGTCGACCTTCATGAGCTGCTCTGCCTCTTGGCGGTTGAGTATCTTGCACAAGCCTCCCAGTAGCGCACAGTGCGCACCAACCTTACTGACAGTGATCCATCGAAACATATCACCCGAGGCCAGCCAGCTGAGCGCGATCCGCTCCAACATCCAACACAGCCGTAGTTCGTCCTGGGTGTCCTGAAAGCATTGATCGACGATGGCTGGAAGGACCTGTGCGAGCGCAATGCTGAACTGACGGTCAAGTGTGCCATCCAATCGTGCCGCTTGGTTTGTCTTCACGGACGCGTGGTGCCACAAAGTTGGCAGTGCAGAATACACCACAGCCACAGCATCGCGCAGTTGTTGTGAGAATCGCCCAACCGTCTTTGTCGTCAACGCTGCGAGAGCAATCGACTCGACCTTTGCCACAGCTGCCTCCAAGTCGTTTTGTGTCTCGCACTTTTCACAGTGTGCAATCTGGTTACAGAGTGGGTCTGCACTCTGGATCAGCTCTCTCGCTCGACCATCGTTCAGCATTGTCTCACGAATCAGTTGGATATGGAGTAGCGCATGACGCATACACACCCAGGTCCATGCTTCATGCTGCGCGGTGTCCGTATCCGTCTTGGCATCGGCTCGTGACGTGAGGATAGTATCAACGATGGAGATCTGGCCACACCAAACGCTCACCCGCACCAGCCCAGGCAGAACCTGGCGAGCGATCCGTCGAAGCTCAAACTGGGTGGACTCGAATGCTTCACGCGTTTGGCTACACCAGCAGCCCAACACACGTCTCCAAAACTCGGGTGATGCAACTTGCTTCGACTGGAGGTGTGACTCAAGGGCTTGCATAACAGAGACGGCCTGTGAAGGCCGAGGACTCGAGTCAAACAGCTTCTCTTCATCTTCGTCCACTGTCCACGTTGCTTGAGGCATATTTGACTCCGGCAGTATGAACAGCTGTGATAATGCAGCCGCTGGTCGCTTGCGTGGACGTGACTGGAAGTGAAGCAGTGCTGGGTTCGTCTTGAACAGCAAATCCTTCCCAACGAAGTTGACCAGAAGGTCGACACTAAGTAGGCGTCCCTCGAACCGTTGCCAGCATACACCCACGTCCGCTCGATGCTCAGACAGAGCGAGCAGCATCTGGTAGAGCAACTCCATCGCGTCAGCGTTGTTCGAGGTGCATCGAGAGATCTCTGCGAGCGCCAGCACGATCCCACTGGCCTTCAAGCGAACGCTGGATGCAATGTGCATGACGTATCTCTCCAGCGTCGGGAACACGAACTTCCAGTGCTTGACCAGAAACGGCATCGGCAGAAATGGGATCATCTTGGTGAGCACGTCGAGTAATCCTTCAGCTTCAGCCGCCTCCAATAACTCTGGATGTGCACCTCCATTGGCCCCAGTAGATTGTGGGACAGGCTCAGTGGGAGAGAGGCGGTTGAGCTTGCTCATCACTTCCTGGAATGTGAGGATCCTCGTCGACTCATCGCAGATCTTGATGTAGTGAGCGAGGCACTGCGCTGCAACTTCTCGAACACCAAGTTGTGAATGCTTCAGCGACTGGTAGATCGTCGGCTTGAGTTTGATGGTGATGCTTCGAGGAAGGTGGGGCAAAACCGCGTTGGCACCACCGATTGTGTACGTCGTCGAAGTGTCTGAGGTGCCTCCACCCTTGATCATATCAAGAGCAGTTCGTTCAGCCGGGACGCTCGCTTGGGATGTACTTTGAATACTTGCAACAATCGCGTCCAGCGCTAGTAGTGCTCCTTCTTGTGTGGTCCACGGCTCAGTCGCCGCAGTCTTCAATAGTGAATCTATGAAGTGATCGATTCGTTCGGGGGAAGTGAGCAGGCTCACAATATCCAGGACGCGCCGCGCACTCTCCTTTCGAATAGCAGACCAGAGATCGGTCACACCGAGCAGAAGAACTGGGCCCGTTGCTTGAATCCAGGCTTCATCTGCTCTCTTCATCTGCTTGCTCAGCATCGAATACGTGAACTGGATCGCTTGTTGTCGAACACGGGGGTCCTCGATCGTTTGGATCACGGACCGGAGCACCCCCAGCGCTTGCGTAGTCCACATTGACTCTGTTGTAGCATGGAGAATGGACGCCGTGTTGATGGCGCATTCGGGTTTCCTCGAGAACACTTGAAAGCGATGGATTCCTTCAGCGCGATCCGCCTTGAACACTGTTGCCATCTCTGCCCCTGGGGCGAACGAACGATGGAGGCAATACATCAGCAGTGGTTCTGCATACCCTACTTTGGCCATCCATGCCAACCACTCATTTCTTATGGCTGGTGCTGAGATGATTGTGTGCAGCGTCGCGAGCGCTTGCGACTCGCAATCATCCGAAGGGGCAGCCAGAAGGTCTGCTACAGCGGACACCACGCGCGTCTTGCTTGCCTCCATACCACAGGCTCAGACCGTGACGATGAAACGCTGTTGTGTCAAGACAGTGACCTTCAGGAGACGAGCGGCTTGCGTTCTTGTGTGCCTCAGATCCTTCGTGAATAGCTCCTGGCAGTTGACAGGTTTCGCGTCGTTTCGTGCACCCTACTGTCACTCAATTGGGGTGTCACTCGATCCTCATGATCTTGAAGCGACACATTTGTGGAAAGCCTTGACTCGTGAATCATGGACGGCGGATACTCGGACATCCTCGCACTCAATGAGCTGCTCACGACGCTCGATGACAAGAAATATGAACAGGAAGACCAGGTACAGTGATTGCAGTCCTTTGCGTGGTGTGTTATGCACTGAGGATTCATTGTTCTTCCTGGTGCACGCTAGGTTCCCAAGGTCACTCCAGCGTCCTTGACTGGTGGTGCCATCGTCGAAGGTGAGATCAGCCCTCTCCTTCACTGATCCCAATTCAATACTCCTTGTTGATGCTGGCTTCATTCCTATGGAGCAGCGGATCGGCCGATCGGTCAGATCAAGCGCATGGACCCGAAGGCCATTTGGCTACCGGAAGAAGTCCCCAGCGACGATGAAGACGACGACTCTTACGAGACACGAGCGCGTCCAGTGTACGTCGTAGAACGCATGGAATGAGCGCATGGCTGGAGCTGACGATATGTTTGATGCCATGTCTAGATTCGAGATTTTGTACAAGCAGTCTGTGATGACCGAGGACGTGTTTCTGGGGCTCTGCGACAAGGATCCATCGTCGGCACACTGTGAAGCCATGGTCGTGCGCATCGAATGCCCCAGTCATCGCCTCGAAGACATCGAACTGGACGTGAAGAAGCAGAAGCTTTTACTGCAGTCGTCCATGCTCAAGCTGTCGTTGTACTTACCGTACCCAGTCAAGTACCAGGACGGCCAGGCGAAGTGGGACCAGGTGAAGCAGACGCTGTCGATCTCGTTGCCGATCATCCGTGATGAGTGGTAGGCGCCACACAGCATAGTGGCTACAGCTAAGTTATTGGGATCGATGAATACATCGTTCTTCGGACCTGTACCGGTCCGAGAATACAATACCCTTATTATTAATTTGGTCGAGAGGAAAAATCTGTTACTGAATATCCAAACTCAAAATAATAAATATTTGAATAATATATCAGCATATTCACGCTATTTTTCAGCCAAATTTCCGTCTTTGTAACGTGTCATTGCCCGTATATTTTGCATTTAACGATATTTTCAAATTTTTCATCATATTGATGTTAAGCAATACAATATCGATATTTATTGAGTGCCATCAGCAATAGTAAATACTGAAATACAAAAATATCCGTAATACTTTCTGTTGTATTATTT
>JAADXF010000222.1:0-29065 GCA_023337575.1 Pythium chondricola | reverse complement strand
TTTTATCTCCTCAGAAGCGCTGAGTATCTTCAAGTAAACGGCACGGTCTCAAGCACGGCAGTCAGAAGGACCGATGTAACCCTACGAGACCACAGGGGTCGGCACACGCAAGACCCGCAGGCGACAGTGAGAGTAGACATAAGCCTTCGCGGCAGCAAGACTGATCAAGAAGGACGAGCAACGGTGCTGTCGCTGGAAAGGTCAGGGAGTGGCTGGCTCTGCCCAGTCCTGGCAGTGCTAGACCTGCTCAATCACGCACGGTCCCAAGGCATCCCGACATCCGCACCGCTGTGCGCAGTAGACGCGTCAAGGACAATCAAGGCATCCACGCTCATCGCCAGACTCCGAGCCGCAGCAGCGGAGTGCAACATCGACGGGTCGCGGGTCGGCACCCACTCCCTTCGCAGCGGCGGAGCAACGGCGTTGATGGCAGCTGGAGCAGACAAGCAGGTCATCAAGCAGTTCGGCCGCTGGATCTCAGACAGCGTGGATCGGTACACCAGGATCACTGCGCAAGCTACAAGGACACTATCATCACGGATGGCGAGCGCACGCGTGAACACCCGGCTGACCGAGGATCCTTAAAGGGGGGAGCGCCCTCCACGCCCAACACAAAGGCGAAGGGCGCCACCACGGATCAGCCGGGTAATCAAGAGATCGTTTGCGCCCCCAAGCGTCGTGGAAAATGAATGACGGCATAGGATTCCATGACACACTAATTCAGTACGTTGAAGTTGTCTGGTTCCATCAGCTGAGTGAGGCAGTTGGATTTGCCCCAACGTCTCAGTTCTCATCAGTCGACAATTTGCATCCAAGAAGTCAAGATAACGCAGACCCAATACTAGTATGGCCGAGCAGCTCTGTGACCTACGCCGCTCGGCGCGACAAGTCGTGGCCATCGTCTTCGTCTGCAACGGAGAGCTGTCACTGTCTGCTCTCCCACCGAACGGGATCACCATCAACTACTAGGCGACCGACGACGCCACCAACACGAGCAAAACCAGCGGCGGTGGCGTTGGTACCATCACCGTCCCATCTTCTCCATCCACCAGCATCGATGGTCTGCTCGCCGCCGCTAAGCCAGCTACCTTCGGAAAGGGTACCCAAGATGTGCTCGACCCGTCCTACCGCCACGCACGTGCGATGGATGCGAGTCGGTTGACATCCTCATTTCGACTCAGCGAGTACCCGCAGATGCTGAACGAGATCAAGACCATCCTTGCACTGGACGACTCACTCCTCCTCCTCCCAAGACTCTACAAGCTCAACGTGTACGGTCCGGGTGGCTTCTTCAAGACGCATCAAGACACCTCGCGGCGATGCCAGCATGTTCGGCACGCTGGCGGTCTGCTTGCGGTCGAGTTCAGTGGTGGAGCTTTCGCAGTCAAGAGCGACCACGGCGTCGCATACACGCTCGACTGGAGTGCCAAGTCCAAGCAAGCGCTGCAGTGGTGTGGGTTCTACTCGGACACGGAGCATGAGGTGTTGCTGGTCTTCAGCGACCACCGCATCACGCTGACCTATCTGTTGGAGCAGGTGCCGGTGGTGGTGCCACGCAACGATCAACTTCGTGCACACGGCTTCATGACGCTCGAATTGAAGGTGCGTGAGGCACTGGCGAAACCAGCGTTTGCGCCACAGGGCATGCAGCTCGGCTTTGGCTTGAAGCATGCGTATGTGGCGGACAAGCGCGGTTCGATTCCGATGTTGAATTGAGCCGACCGTGTGCTGAAGGATCTGATCGAGTCACTCGGACTGGTGTACTCATTTGTTCCGGTGTACACGAACGACTCGTACGATGCAGACAGTTTTATTCGTGCCCAGGACAATAACGAGCAAGGCGGTGATGGAAGCAACGACTACGTCAAGCTTAAAGGGGATATATCAGGCATGTACCTGGATGATGACGACGAAGGTGAAGAGGGGGGCAAGGCGCAGACTCGAGGCTACTACGCCTGGGTGAACCGCTACAAACTGAAGGACTTTGCAATGACTGGTGTTCCTCGCACCGTCGTCCACAATCTGAAGGACGCATGGAGCGGTGACGGAGCCATCAACCTGTATGCTGGCACGTGGAGCGGCTACCACGACCCGATCGACTATGAAAGTGAGGGGGATTACGGTCTGTGGGGTCAACTCGATTGCTCCAGACTGCAGCTTTCCTTGACGCGCCGTGTGGTGTGGCTTGCGCCACCTCGAACTTTTCCTGTGGTGAAGGACGGCATCGCGTACGGCAATGAGGCCGCCCTCGGGTCCTACTATGCCGCTGCATCGATCATCGTGTGGATTCCCTGTGCTGCGGACCATGCGACTGCTCAGATGATGCAGATGTAAGGTTGGGCTAGTTCACCATACATAACACGCCACTCTTACGTGGCATTTGCATTAATCTACCTTCTGTTAGAGTCAGAATGCCCCGACCATACCGTTGATGGCCCCCGCGACGATCGCCAGTACACCAATACGCCAGCACATTGCGCGGTGCGGTTGGATCTCGTAGGCGTACGCGACCGTGTGGCCGCAACGCACCGACGTGTACAAGATCATCACGATGCCGTGGACAGTCTCATTCGCGTTGCAGAGAATGCCCGCACCGAATACGATCAATGCGAGTGGGATCGACTCGAGGTCGTTCATGACGATCCGCTTCCATCGCAGCTCGATGGCCTTGGCCTTCTTCAGTGCTTCATCTTCCTCACCAGTGTGAAGACCGTAAGTCTGCTCACGACGACCTTGCGCCAACGCAAGGTTCTTATCCTCTGGTGGGCGACCGCCGGCGTCGAACGTCTTGACGGCTTGGATGCCTGTGCCCACAACGAACTTGGTGTAGAGGACCGTGACACAGGTCATGAAGATCTGCAGCGACGTGGTCATGGCGGTAATCGGAGAATGGCTCGAGATCAGAGCGTCGAGAGGGGCTTGCGACGGAATGATGACTGGGTTGTGAGCTCCTTGAGGGAGACTAGAGGCTGAGGCAGGGGGCCCCATTGTTTTCATACACCCTTCCTCATGCAAATGATGTTGAAGCGGGTAGATTACAGCCAATGAGCGATGACTGCTCACATCATCAACAATTTTATAGCCAATCAAGTATGAGATGACGTCGAGTTCGGTTCGCTAAAAATCCCGCCTATCCAACATTGTTTTGACCAATAGTTGACCAAGTTTGATCACTTTCAACCAATCAACATGGTCATGATTTGAGCACTTTCATCTTGCGACGACATCTCGAGGATCATGGACATCAATGCAACGTGGCGGCGGGCCCTTGACTGGACAGCAGTCGCACTTGTAGTCACATTTGCATTGGTCCTCGCTCGCGCCTGGGCCGTAATCATCCCCGATCGTCTGAAGGTATCCCTCAGCGCCTACAAGGCGCGCCAACAGAGCAAGAAGCGCGAGTACGATGGTGATCGTATGGTGCCGACGATGGTGGTGCTCGGCTCTGGCGGCCACACAACCGAGATGCTCAAGCTGATGAAGCGACTGAAGCGAACCATGTACACTCCGATTACTTTCGTGGTCGCGGAGACCGACAAGACCAGCAGAGAGAAGACCATGCTCGACTGGAAACCGAGCGATACTGACAACTTTCTCGTGATCCCTCGAAGTCGCGAGGTGGGGCAATCGTGGTCGTCATCAGTGTGGACTACGCTGCGTTCGTTTTGTGTCTGCATCGGCCACGTTTACCTGCATCGTCCAGAGCTCGTGGTGTGTAATGGGCCAGGCACATGCATTCCGATCATCGCCGTCGTGCTACTACTTCGCTTCTTTGGGCTCCAGAGACGCAGGTGCAAGGTCGTGTTTTGCGAGAGCTTTGCTCGCGTGCAGAGCCTCTCACTCTCGGGCAAGATCCTGTACTATTTCGTCGACGAATTCGTGGTGCATTGGCCGCAGCTCCAGGCCAAGTACCCACGCACCACCCACCTGGGCGTCATTTGCTGAGCCAAGCAAGTCAACGTGTGATCGACCAGCCGATCCATGAAGACAGTCAGTCAAGGGTCCATCCACCATGGATTCCACGGTATTTTAATATACAGGTAGCTGCTTCGAGAATCGGCCACAGGCATACAAATCCCGAGTGACGGTGAGTCTAATCTCGTTTCGTGCGATTGCAAGGGCCGCCCTCGGCAGATGGTGCAAACAACAAATCATAACTCAATTCAATAGACGCGCATGATTATCCATCACATCCACTGAATTAACCTACATTTACTGTGAAATCGATGCGTGTCACCCGATCGATTCCAAGAGGGAGCGAGTGACGCGGCCGCTCGGTCGGACACTCGACAACAACACGGCGTCGGTCGAATCGACTTGCCTCCCTTCTCGCCGACGCTTTCCCCCTCCTCCACGATGCACAGCAGCATGCGCCCTGGTTCCGCTGGCTCGGGCGGTGCGCTCGGTATGCAGCCGCCGCTCCCAGTGTTCAAGGGGCCGACGGCGGCCATCGAACGCGTGCGTTTTGTTGCGATCTTCTTCTGCTACTGCTTCTTCTTCTATTGTCAACTGAGACCGTGGTCTTGACACGCGCCACAGATCGTGACCGTCGCCGCGACGCAGATGAGCTGCGGCAACCCAGAAGAGAACATCAAGAAGGCCGAGTCGCTCGTTCGCATCGCGTCATCGCGCGGCGCGCAGATCATTTTGCTGCAGGAGCTGTTCCAGTTTTCCTTCTTCCCGATCGAATTGAATGCGGGCAATTTCCAGCTCGCGACCACGCTCGAAGAGTCGGCACTCGTGCAAGGCATGGCGTTGCTGGCCAAGGAGCTGCGCGTGGTGATCCCGATCTGCTTCTTTGAGCGCTACCGCAACTCGTACTACAACTCGTGCGCCGTGATCGACGCTGACGGCACCGTGCTCGGCGTCGTGCGCAAGATGCACATTGGCGGTAGGGGGTCGTATCTTGTGTATATGACTTGGTGATTGTATAGGGTACTCACTCTGTGAGTGTATCTGCCCACCAGACCGCCTCGGGTACAACGAAAAGTACTACTTCACCCCAGCCGACGACCCGATCCGCGTGTGGCAGACGGTTCGTTCCTACGCTCCCCCCTCCATGAAAAAACCGACGGGCTGACACAGTGATTCACTCTCTACAGCGCTACGGCCGCGTCGGTGTGGCGGTAGGCTCGGACCAGTGGTTCCCCGAGGTGTCGCGCTCGATGGTGCTCCAGGGCGCCGAGATCTTGCTCTTCCCGAGCGCGATGGGCAGCAACCAGTACGACCCGACGTACGACGCGCGCGACCAGTGGCAGCGCGTGATGCAGGGTCACTCGGCGGCCAACATGGTGCCCGTCGTGGCCAGCAACCGCGTCGGCACCGAGCTCGTCGACGGCGTCCAGGTCACCTTCTGCGGCTCGTCCTTCATCACGGGCCAGACCGGCGAAATGGTGGGATCGACCTAGGCACTCTCTATATGTACCGGTATACCCAGGCGCTGACTGGTTTCTATTCGTCTCTATTGTCCAGCTCAAGATCGCTGACCGCGAGTCCGAAGGCGTGCTGGTGGAGAGTTTCGACCTGGAAAAGTTCCACATTCGACGAGCGAGCTGGGGGCTCATCCGCGACCGCAGACCGCACCTGTATGGCGCGCTGCTCACGCGCGACGGTGTGCCCACCAACTACCAACTATAACCCAAGCAAGCCCATGACCCTCTCTCGGCACGCTGTGACCAACTCAACCGATAACGCCACAACACACAGAGTGCCCAGCCCGTGCGTGGCCCGCGAGCAAACCAAATGTTCGACCGAGGTCTATTTTCGTCACTATCACAGACACCGTAGTATCTAAATGCGTCTTGATCTCAAGCCACAACTACTACATCCAACGTAGAAACTATTAGCAATAGCACCGAGCGCCATCGCCACTTGCCTCCAGCTCTGCAATACCACAGTGTTCACAATGCCGACCCACACCGGCTCGTCGCGTCGCGCGGATGTGGCAGCCAGCCGATTGAGTGAGAAGATTGCGTCACGCAACGGCCCTCGCCGCTCCGTGTACTGGGTGCAATGCCGCCGCGACTCGGGGTCATCTCCATCCGATGGCAAGCGTACCAACGCAACGCCCGATATGGGATCAGGGGCTGGTAGAGTCACGTACTCGGTCACGGGCAAGTACACTGGCGACTGGAAGGACGGTGAGAAGCACGGGTACGGCGTGTTCGTGTATGCCAATGGTAGCAAGTACGAAGGCGAATGGGTGCGGGACAAGCGCCATGGCAAGGGCACGTACTGGGTCGGTGATAAGGGCAAAGCAAGGAAGCAGTACGCTGGCGACTGGCGCGACGACAAGCGCCACGGTATGGGCACGTGCTTCTTCGAGGACGGCTGTCGCTACGACGGATTGTGGGAGCACAACAAGCGCCAGGGCACTGGCCGCCGAGTGTACCAAGATGGATCCATGTACGAAGGGCACTGGCTGAGCAACCAGCGCTCAGGCCACGGCGTGCTGGTCCTTCGTGAGTTTTTGCATGTGATAGTATAATAGTATACGCGACAATGGCTGACGCTGCGTGTGCACCGCAGCGAATGGCGACAGGTACGATGGCCACTGGCTCAAGGACAAGAAGGAAGGGCCTGGTCGGTTCTTCTATAAGGCCACCAGGAAGGTGTACGAAGGCGAGTGGGTCGAGGACTCGCCCAAGTGTGGCACCTACCACGACGACGACAGCGATCTACCAGAGGATAACGACTTTGCACCGCGTCATGCCAAGGTCCACGACCGCTTCCACATTCCAGAGCTTGGTCTGGCGCATCCTGAGCACGTCGTGAGTGAGAGCATCGCGTACATTCGCCAGGAGCGCGTGCTGGAGAAGGCCTTCCGGTCGCACCACATCTCCACTACGGACAGCCACGATGGAGGCGGCAGAGACAGTAACGACGGAGTGGATGAAGACGATGGCGGTGTGAATTCCTCCGTGGTGTTTGATGACGCGACGATGAAGGCACTGCAGCACGAGTTCCACAGCATCGAGCAGCACGACGGCACGATCCAGTGTGAGGCACTGCCGCACATGCTCCGTGTGCTGGGCCTAGCGATCGAGAACGGGCAGATTCTAGCGTTCCTGGATGAGATTGGCGCGTCGCCAGAGACCGCGATCTCGTTTGCCGAGTGTGTGGACATTCTATCGCTGCTGGCCGAGAGTTTTATCGACGGTGGTGTGCAAGAAGATGGTTCCCACGGTGGTGGCGGTGATGACGAGTACGATAGTGAGGAAGAGGAGGAGGAAGAAGACTAGGAACTGGAAACCCAACAACGCAAGGCGATCATTATGCATTCCTGTCCTACGCGTTGGCTTCTACTCTTTGTGTGTGTGTGTTCTGTATCAGTCTACCGGAAGAGTGGTTGGGTCTGGTCTGTCTGTTCTACGTGAATCGCAGGCCCAGCGCGCTCACGACCGCACGGAACTTGGGGAGATCCTTGCGGCGCAGGTACTTGAGCAGCTTCCGTCTTTTCTCCACCATCGCGATCAGGCCTCGTCGCGAGTGGTGGTCCTTCTTGTTGGCGCGCGCGTGCTCGGTGCAGCGCAGAATCTTCTGGGTCAGCACGGCGATCTGCACTTCACTGGAACCCGTGTCGCCAGGGAAACGCTGGAAAGTCTCGATGGCCTTTTGGATCTGCGCCTGGTTCAGCTCACGCTGGCTCGCGTTCGCGAGGCCGAGCACCGACTGGAGCTGCTGCAAAGCGAGTGGATCGGCGGCGCCCGAGGCCGCGGCGAAGAGCTCCTCGGTGATGCCGAAGCGGTACGTGGTGGTCTTGTCCACTGGCGGCGGCGCCACGTATGACACGGCACGCGACGTCACAAGAAGACGCGAGGAGGAGGAGGAGGAGGAGGCGACGGCGACGGCCGCCGAGCGCGCCGCGGCGGCACGCACGAGCGAGAACATGAGGGCTGCCTTGGGAACTGCTTGCTGGGACGGCTGCCAGTGGCTCAAAACGCAATAGGACTATATTCGTAAATAATTAAGGAGGTGGCACGAAGGTTGCATGAAGGTGGAGGAAACGAGAGTGATGGTCAGTTCAACATGAACGAGTTGCCATCGAACGAGGCGAGGTTGATGATGCGGTCGGCGGCGACGCGCACGTCGTAGTGGTCTTCCTTCTCTTCATCTTCATAGTCGCTGAAGAGCGAACGCGTTGAATCTAGATACTCAGTGCCGCGGTTGTGTTGCTCGTCGTCAATGGAGCACCAGGAAGAGTGGCGTTGGCGGAGCAGATCGTCGACATGGTCGTGATCATACGAGTCGCGTTCTTCTTCCCCCGAGGTCTCCGGGTCGTCGTCATCTTCTTCAATAGTAATCCCGTCTTCATTGTCGCTGGATGCTGCCTGCGAATCCGAGCTGAAGCTGGACATGGTGATGGCGATTTCGCTGAAGGCAAACGACCTGGCGCTGTCTCGAACCGACACTCTCGACTGGCATCGCGATGGCTTTCTCTGTGGACGGTGCCGTTCAGCACGTGAATTCGCTAGCGGTGGAAACACCTGCACCTCCACTTCCTCGCACTCGCCTTCGTGGTCTTGACCCACGCGCAGTTCGCAGTCTTGACGGCGCTTGGTGAGGAACCACAACTCGCCGCGCTTGCGGTGAAAGTACGCGCGAATGCTCGTGTGCGACGTGCGCATCTGAGGCGTCATTGACTCTTGGCTTGGCGTCGGTGTCAACGCCATCGCATGGTGGGTTGGAACAGGAGAAACAGGCGACGCGCTGGGTTTCTGATGGTACACACGACTCCACAGGGAGCGCCAGCGAGGTTGCGAGGCAGCGTTTGGGATTGGCGCACGTGGCGCCTTGGCGTTGGTCTTATAGAAGCGCATACTCGTTGCCGTGGGATCGAAGGGAGGGGAGTATTCAAGTGTGTGGGAAAGGAAAAAAGAAAACGAAACAAGAAAAACAAACAAGAAAACGAGACGGTCGTGTGAAAACTCCACTTTCTTTTATTTTTTTCGCGTGGCCATCGCAAAACCTAGTTTACGGACTGCTTCTGCGAGTAAAATGACTTGATGGTCTGTTGTCCAGGCTCGCGTGCGCTGCTGGAGAAGCCATTTCGACCGCTGCGGTAGCCCTTGCTCTTCTCGTTCTTGTTGCCGCGGGTCTTGTTGGAGTCTCCACTGCGAGCACTGTGCGCCGTCCAGCCGCGGCCCTTGACGATCGGTGGGTAGTACGTCGACTGTGGATCCATCCACGGGGTGTGGATCATCGCCTTGTTCTTGACCGCCGTGCGGAGCTCGGAGATCCACTGCAGCACAAACTCGCCCTGTGGATCGTAGTCCTTGGCCTGCTTGATCATGTTGAAGTATCGATCCTCACGGGGGTCATTACCCAGACCAGTGACGTACAACCAGTTGCCATAGTTGGAGGCTGGGTCATGGTCCAGCAAGTGGCTCTCGAACCACTCGGCGCCCATGCGCCAGTCAATACCGAGGTCCTTGACGAGGAAAGAGGCCACGTTCTGTCGCCCGCGGTTGGACATCCAGCCAGTCGCAGCCAGTTCACGCATGTTGGCGTCCACGAACGGCACGCCAGTCGTGCCGTCACACCACTTCTTGAACTTGGCGAGGTCGTTGGTCCATTCAATCTGCTTGCCGTAGATACCGCCTTCAAAGAACAAGCGGTTGCCGTACTTCATCGCGACGTACTTGAGGTAGTCACGCCACAGCAATTCGAACCACACCCAGTATGTACTCTCGTTGCCGCCCTTGGTGTCTTCGTACTTGGCCAAGTCATGCATGATCTGACGCGCACTGAGGCAGCCCAGTGCGAGCCACGGACTGAACTTGGTACTGTAGTCACAGCCCACTAAACCGTTGCGTGTCTGCTTGTACGTGAGCACCTTGCCGCTGTAGAAGTAGTAGTTCATACGCTCCAGTGCTGCAGTCTCGCCACCTTTCCATGGGAACGCCGACTTGGGTGGCTGCACTGGAAGGTTATCCATGCCTTCCCACACGTTTACCGACTGCGGCACCTGGGCGGGCAGTGGGTTCAGCGTCGCAGGCATTGGCACTGGCGGCGCCACCACCGAGCTATCGTACTTGCGCGCCTTCTCAATCATCGTGCGGTACTGGCTGAAGACGTCGGGCATCTCCTTGATGCGCCCAGGCAGTTTGCTCGGTGGGACCATCGTGGACGTGTGGATCAACTTGAGCGGTACATCCGCCACTTGCTTGCGCAATTGGTTAACGAGAATGTTTTCTTCGTACGTGTACTCGGTGCTCATGAAGAGCCGCACGTCCTCCACGCCATTGATCTTGTCCTTGTACAGTGGCAACACTTGGTCCTTGATCACACGCAGCGGATCGCCCTGCAGCACGATCAGATCGCTCTGCTTGGCTTGGAGACCGGCCTTCAGATCCTGCAGACTCTCCAGCAAGAACCGCTTCTTGAGTCCGTGGCAGCGAGGGAAATCAAAGTGCCAGGTGCCTTTGCCTTCGCCGAAGAAACGCGGGTCCCAGATGAATAGCGGCAGCAGCTTGCTGCATTGTTGCAGCGCCGAGGTCAGCACGGGGTTATCATGGAGGCGCAAGTCGTTGCGGAAGAGGACGATGCCCAGGGACTTGCTCATGGCTTCGATGGATGGTTCGCAAATGGCATCTTTCTACAGCACTGGTGACGACTCATGCTGTCGCCGACCGAAGCTCGTTGAATTCCGGCGTCGCTTGATAACCAGGATGTTTCAAATTTTACTCTATCTAGACAGCTGTCGATAATTATTACGAATACGAACACAGAGATGATAGCATTTTACTATCATAGACAACACGCGCAAGTACTCATCAAGGTTCATTGCTGCTGGATACTGTACCCACGCTACGCTACACTGAGGCCTCTAGGTGGCCATAAACCCACCGTCCACCAGCAAGTTGGTTCCGTGGACGTATCGCGTATCGTCGGAGACGAGGAAGAGCACAGCATTAGCGACGTCAAGTGCCTTGCCAGGCTCCTCGGCTGGCACGCGGTTGGCGTCATTCGGTGAGATGCAATCGCGCTTCTCAATCGAGTCATCGATGTAACCAGGGGCAACCGCATTGCAGATCACGCCTTTACTCGCGTACTCGGCTGCGATCTGGCGAGTGAGCTGCACGACGACCGACTTGCTCACACCAAACGTGAACGCGCCCTTCCGTGCCACCATACCGCCGTACACGGACGAGATGTTGACGATGCGCCCACGGATATCGCCATTATCTTGAGTCAGCAGCTGCTGCACAGCGCGCTTGCAGCTCAGGAACACCGCCTTCGCCGACACGCCCAGCGCGTCGTCCCAATCTTTCTCGTCCAGGTCCACAAAGTGCTTGAACTTGCCTTCAGGGAAGCCCGATGGCACACAGTTGACCACAAAGTCAATTCGACCATGCTCCTTGACAATATCGCTGTAGGTCGAATCGATAAAGCTCCAGGCGTGCAGGTCGCCCTGTACCAGCTTGGCTGGAGCAGCTCCTGGCACCGTCGCGATCTGGTCAACGACGCTCTTGGCATCAGTCGCCTTCGCGTCCACGATCGTGAGCTTGGCGCCTTCTCCTGCTAGTCGCACCGAGATGAATCGCCCGAGGCCAGTGTTACCACCGACGATCACGCCCACTCGACCATTGAGGCGTTCGCCCGCCTTGGCACTCGTCTATTCAATCAATCACAGGAGATGAGTGCGATTGCAATACAGTGGTCATGCAAATAGAGTCAGGGCAAACGCACCACAGACTCGATGGCCTTGGCCGCGCGCGCAGCATTCTGCTCATCGTTCGTCTTGAGCGCCTTGGCGATTTCTTGTGGCGTGAGCCCTTTCTTCTCGAGGAAAGACAGACGCTCGGACAGCGGCGTGTTCTGGACCTTGGGGTGTTGCAGGAAGCGCACGCCTTGCTCTACAAGCTCTTCACGGATCGCCATGGTCTCGACTTGTCTGGTGCTCGTTGTCAACTGCGCACTGTGCACCCCAAGAGCTTTGCTCCCTCCTGTGTACCGGTACGATGTTCAAGCTGGAAGATGTTGACGCGGTGGTTTACTCAACTCTGCATGTATTGGTCATAATTCAACCAAAATAAACAGTATTTTGTTCAATCATCTCATTATCTGTTATATCAGTGCAAACATCCTGTATGTATTAAACTAGATCATCATGTACTGAATCAAGTTTCATTAGGCGAGAATTTCGATCAAATCGAATTTAATCACGGCAACGATGAGCATGTTCTGGGGGCGCGCCAGCTCCACGATGACAGGATCTACGGACACGACAGTCGCGCAGAGTGTACTGCAGACAGCAAGCAGTCGTTCCTCAGGTTTCTTTGCTGCGCTCGATATCCTGGGGTCGAGTGAATCCCGATCCACTGGTCCGAATCAATCCGCCGGCGAGAACGCCCGTGAAGACATCAACGACGTACCGCAATCCAACGGCGCGAGCCACAACTCTGACGACGAGACAGGCAACGATGCGCATCCAACATTCACCCTCTCCGAGCAGCGTCGTCAGGAGCTTTTGCAGGCAGCGCGAGCGAACCGCACGACATGGATCGACGGCGAGTCGCCAACAGATTCCAGCATCGATTCCTCATCATGGCAGCGCTGTGAATCCACCGCCAAAGTCCCTGTACACTGCCAGCAAGCGATCGACCTGATCACGATGGACATGCGGTCTCTACTGACCAGTCTCGAAGAGTTGAAGCGGAGGATCATCCCAAATGATGTGGTCTACACCACCACCACCGACGCCAACGATGACGCCAACAACCAGAGCTCGCACGAGTTGGTGACCATCGCCGACGAATTGAGAGCCAAGCGCGCCGAGCTAGAAAGTTGGCGTCGCGTGCATGTCACTGAAGCGGGGGTGTCGTTCTTACAGCGCAAACGGATGACGGCGAGTGACAAGGAGATCCTCTTCCTGCTAGCCTACCAAGAGCTACTGGCCATACTAAAGCACCCGATGGCGGCGGAGATCGTGTACCAGGTCCAAGTGTTTGTGAGCAAGTTCGCCCACTGGAATCTGGAGGCGATGCTCCAGCAGCGCGCTCTGCCAGACCGTCCTGGGGGCCACGTACAGAGCTTTATTGACAAACTAGTCCACCAGGTCCAGCGAACCAATGGGCCAGCAGTGTTTGCGTCGCTCAGTATCCAGATACTGAGTCTTGATGAAGACGAAGACCAACTGCTCCACGAAGTCTTGGAGGCGTTTCTAATGGAGAAGCTGTACACAACGGCGTTGACCCCATCCTCCAAGGCGGAAGCAGACGACGAGCTGCTACGTGAACACCTCGAGTCGTTGGATTTCGTCGAGTTTTGTCATCTAGATCTGCCCGTGCCATCGTCACATCTCATCCACGAGGAGTGGACACGACTGGCAGATGAATTGCGCTTGCTGTCGGCCTACGTGTCACCTAGACGGAAGATGGACTGCGTCCTGCGTGTGTGCCAGCAGCTGACTGCATTGCTCTCCAGCCAACACCCAAAGGGCAAGTTGCCATCGGCCGACGAGTTCCTTCCGGGATTGATTTACTTGTTGCTCAAGGCGAACCCACCGCAGCTCAAGCGCAACGTGCACCTCATTCTCGAGTACCGTCGGCCGAGTCGGCTGGTGTCCGAGCCAGGGTACTTCTTCACGCACTTGGTGTCGAGCGTGGCGTTCCTGGAGCAAGTGAATGGAGACCTGCTGACCATCACGCCAGAAGAGTTTGAGCATGGACTCCAGCGCAGCAAGAACCGAGTGGTGGAGGAGACCACGGCCGTGGCGACAAAAGAGTCTGTGTTGGATACCACGCGCGTCACCCAGTGTGGTACCCTGCAACCGACGACGCTTCGCTTGCCGACTGTCTTGGAGATTCGCGCGCGGCGCTTATCCGCCATCAACGGAACAGCATGTGTCTAGTCTATAAACTACTAGTAGTATAGAGACAACACGTTACTGATGCCCTCCTTCCGCTACAGGCCCGAGCCACACTATAGGTTCATTTAGGTTCATGTATCAAGTATAGTGTGATTCAATGGACCTGGTAGTTACTACTAGTTCACTATCCCTGCGCGACTACTACGTATTACCACGCAATCTCCTTGCCGTTGTGGTCCAGAAACTTGCCGCTGTGTGCGATCGTCGCTCCCGTCAGCAGCTTCTCCACCGCAGCGACCGCGGCACTTGGCTGCATCTGGCCCTTGCCCGACGTCATGTCGGTCATCACCAGTCCTGGGTGAATGCTGAGCGAGATGACCTTGTCCTTCTTCAACTCACGAGCTAGCTTGGCGTGGAGCAAGTTGAGCCCTACCTTGCTTGCACTGTAGCCGTAGAGACCTGGGAAGCCTGCGCCGTTGGCGATGCTGCCGACGATGCCAGTCATGTGGGCGATCGTCGCCTGGCCATTCGCCGCCGCCGCCGTCTTCAAGTTTGGATGCAGTGCTCGTGACACGAGGAATGGACCCACCGCGTTGACTTCAAACTGCTTCATGAGATTCGCCTTGGTCACGCGCGGCATCGAGTCGAACACGGCGATGCCCGCGTTGTTGATCAGCAAGTCGATCGGCTCGCCCTTGAGCGCCTCAGCGGTGCGCAGAATCGACTGCTCGTCGCTGACATCCAGCTGCACCAACTCATGCGGTGCCACAGCGCGTAGCTAGTATAAACAGTACTAGTTTAGGCGTGTGTATGCATGGGATTCTTCACGTCATCCAGCCGTGGTCGGCTTACCTTGTCGGCTTTTTGCAGGTCACGCGCCGTGCCGATCACCTTCCATCCTAGTTGCTTGTAGTGCTCTACGAATGCGAGCCCGATGCCACGAGTGCTGCCGGTCACGAGAATGGTCTTGGTGGCCATCGTTACTGTCTTGTCGAATGCGCTTGTGGGGCATGAAGACCATGCGTCGGACGGACTTGGTGTACGCGTCCGACTTCCATGATGATCTTTCGCCGACGAATAAGATCGCGGAAATTTTCGATCCTGAACCGTTTTTTACGATAAATGCATGGTATTTTGCGCTCGCGGATTGAGTCTATACTATTGACACAATGACCTTGTCGAACAGCAACTGTGGTCCACCACAGCACTCGCTGCATCCAACTACGTGCACTTGCATCGGGCCCAGAGCTTGCCTTCAAATTTGGAGTCGTCGGCCATCAGTCGGTAGACACGCAGCGGCCATTCACGTGGAACCTCGACCGTGATGACGGCCCTGTCGTTGCTGTCTGCGATGTCGTCGCCCTTGTTGGTGTCGTACTTCCGCCCTTCGGGGCAGTTGGCGTAGTTTTGGAACGCGATCATGACCAGCGGACGTTTTCCACGCCGCCCTGCGTGTATTCCTTGAGCATGATCCAGTCAAAGCACTTGGTGTGCTTGGTGCACCCGGAGATAGGCGTCTTCCAGTCACTGAAGAAGCACTGGCCCTCGATGGCACCAGCAGGAGACTGGCAGCCTTGCTGCGCGGGGTGGTGCAACGTGCCATTGGCGTTGACATCGACAGTGGAGGTGATCACGGGTGTGGGAGTGGGTGTGGTAATAGCGGGCATTGGGGCTGGAGTGGCGATTCCAAGGCTGGCGTGATGGTGGCGGCGATCGTAGATTTCTGTGGTGGGTGTATTGGGTTGGCGTCAACGAATGCGTGGGTGGCAAGCGGTGGCGAGAGCCGTGGAGAGGAGGTAGCACATCATCTCTCTACCGCTAGTGAAGCGAGGTGGCGATGGTAGCAGGCTGGTGGAGTGTTGCTTGAGAGGGAGAGAATTGAAGAGTGAGGTGAGAAGTGCGGGGTGTAAGTGTCCTGTCGTGTGCTCCGGTGTCGTTTCGTGATAGGTGGTCGTGGTGGGTTGTACTGGGTGAGCCCATGACATGAAGCGTGCTATTAGGCACTCCATTTCGCTGAAATACCTGCGGAATCCACTGATCAGATATCGAATGTGGGAGGTAGGAAGGTCAGTATGTCATCCATTGAAATGATATGTAGCCACTCAATGCATCCTTTTCTACAGGTATCTGGATGGGCGTCACCACACCTCAGCGACACGAATACGACCGTTCGATTGAGATGATATCTCCTCAACGATCGCTGTACGAGGTAAACCTCCGATCTGCGGAGGAGGAACCGACCTAGTGGCGCACGCGCTCCGTGAGTGTTGGTGAATGGTACCCCACAGGTAGGCCTATCGCGCCGTGCACGAAATGAGTTCAAGGTAACTCCTCTCCAAGAACGGGGTACTCAATAACTTGTCCTGGCAGGCGACATGCGTCTCGAGATTTCTAGCGCAGGCTGCAGTCACCACTAATGTATTAATACTTGTGTTGATTACGTTTGCGATATCGCTCTATTGTCCACCGGTATTCACCAACGGTGAGGTGGCGCCACCTACTTCGTATCATTCCGCCACCACAAAATGATACACACAAGTGGCTACAAATCGCATCTCTGCGTGACGAATCCTGGCTGCCACCTCCCACGTTTGGTTTCCCTCACAGTGTCGAGCAAGTGGCCACTCCGTTCCCATTCTTTTGCTCTCGGGCAACCGTCCGCAGCCTCATCACTGGCTACCAGCCACGACGTTGTACGTAGCACCGCCGCTCTTCTCCGAGACCATGGGTAGCTACCTACCTTCTCACCAGCCTTGCCCTATCGCCATCCAGGTATGTGCCATCGGCATGTCAATCCATCCACCCCGGACAGTCACCACCGACACACCGCTGACGCTCAATCGCATCGTACGACACATCCCAAACAAGAGAAGGCCATGCAAATGGGACGCTAGTGGTTCAAAACGAAGATGGCTTGGTTTGCTCTGATAAAGCTCCGAGTGTCATCCACCACCCGACTCCCGAAGTTACTTGGTCGACAAGAAGTCGCCCGCGCCCTGGACGATCACGGCCACGTCGTTCACGTGTGCCTGGATCGTCGTCGCGTGATCGTTGAACGCGATACCATCCGCGATGCCTGGGAACGCCGCACCGGTGTAGCCTTCGTAGAAACCTGGACCGAAGATCACGTGTCGGAACCACGGGCGGTGCTGTAGGCCCTTCTCCGAGATGAACTGGCGCTCCAGACGCACCAGCTGCTCGTTGAGGGCCTTGGCGTCTTCGGTGGTCTTCGCGCCTGCCTCATACTCGAGTTTGAATGCCTCCGTGGCCTTGGTGAACTCGGCTGACTTGGCGATGAAGTGGTCGATCGCCTGGCGGAGAGGCAGGTAGTTGATATCCAGCTGGAGTGCCTTCGTCTGTTCCTCCAGATTGCTCAGATCCTTGTGCATCGCGATGCCGTACGTGGAAAAGTCGAATGGCAAGATCGGCAGCGTCGCCAGGCGCATGGTCAGCAGCCCCCACCATTGCGCAGTCGTGGCCTGCGAGGTGTAGTGGGGGTCGGCCTCCGTCTCCAGGTACATGGGGCTGTCCATGGTGCTATGGTACACGCCGTACGAGGTCGACTCGGGGAACATGAACATGAGGTTTGCGGAGATGATGCCGAGGTGCTGGTAGAACGCCGTAAAGTCCATGCCCGACCCAAGGAACGAGATGAGGTGCTCTGGCGCGAGTGTCAGCTTCTCAATCGCCGGGTTCGTGGGACGCGCCGCAGTCGACTGCGCCACCCACTGCTCGTACAGCGTCGTCTCGGTCTCGTTGCCATAGAATTTGTTCGCTGGCACGCTCTTCGCCGTCTCGTACAGGAACTCGGCGATCGACGGAGTGCCGCCCGCCGAGACGATGGGCCCGTACGTGAGATCGACGTTGATGTACGCGACTGCCTTCTTCAGGAGCTCCTCTTGGTGGTCCTCTGCGTACTCCGTGCTGCCCAAGAGACCCGACTCCTCGCCGTCCCACGACGCAAGCTTGATCGTGCGGCGAGGCTTCCATCCCTGACGGAGCAGCTCGCCGTACCCACGCGCGATCTCCAACATCGCGGACGAACCGCTGGATGGATCCACCGCACCACACACCCACGCATCACGGTGGTTGCCGATGATCACGTACTCGTCGGGGCTTTCCGAGCCTGCAATCGTGCCCACCACGTCCCAGATCGCACCCACCTTGTTGTCAATGGCCAGGTCCACGTTGATCTCCGTCTTGCTATCGTCACCGATGCGGTAGCCATGCGCCAGTGGAAGATCACCTTGCCACGACGCTGGCGCCTGCTTGCCACCCAGTGACTCCAGAATGTACGTCGCCTGCGCGTAGCTGATCACCGTCGCTGGTGAGTGTGGGATGTTGGTCGCCTCCGCCACGGTCAGGTACGGTGCGCCCTTGACCGACGCGAACCCTGGCGTCAACGGATCACCGCCATACAGCGACAGGAACTGCGCCGAGCCACGCTGGAACGAGTTCTCTGGTCGCCACGGGCCATTCGGATACGTCGCACCAACACCATAGCCATCATCCTGCGGGTCCGAGTAGATAAGCGTACCAATCATGCCGTGCTGCTCGGCGAGCATGATCTTCAAGCCGCGAAAGTTCTGGCCGTACCGCACCAGCGCGATCTTGCCCTGGAGCTCCACGCCGTTCGCCACGAGCCACTGGAAATCCTGCAGCGTGCCGTAGTTGACGTACACCACAGGCGCCGTGATGTTACCCGACGACGAGTACGCCAAGTACGGTGGCAACGCGTCCTCGGTGAAGGTACACACGTCGCCTTCCACCGTCGCCTCGGTCAAATTGAGCTGACGAGCAGCATGCACTGGCGCCATGATCGCCACACGTGGCTCTCGCTTGGGACGCGACAGTAGCGGGTAGTACTCGATGATCTCGGCCTTGATACCAAACTCTTCCATCTTCTTGGCCGTGTACACAGCCGTCTCGTAGTCTTGTGGGGAGCCCACAGGGTGCGGCTTGCTCGCGTAGGCGTGGAGGTACTCCTTGAGCTTGGTGCGGTCGATGCCGTCCACGAAAACCTGTTCGAAATCCGTCTCCGCTGCTGCTTGTTCGTTGACATTGCCATTCATGGCAATGGACTCGGAGGGGATTTGTACCGACGCACGCGACGACAGCGCGAAGATCGCGCCAATGGTGAGCACGCCGACGGCGCCGAGCGCGCGCAGCCACGTGCGCTTGGCGCTGTAGGTGCTGGCAGCAGCAGCGGCCGTCAGTGGCTGCGTTTCCCCTTTGTTGAAGGATCCGTACGGCTTGGTTTCCACGCGCATGACGATGCTGTTGCGATGATCTCCGCGGCGCAAATCGAAGACTGAGAGGAAGTGGGAGGAAGCGCTTTCTTCTGTGTATTGCGTGTGGGTGGTGTGCTGTCAGCCATCGTGGGCGCGCCGATCTCCGCGTCGCAGCGCGGCGTCCATCTGCCCGAGCTTGACTTTCGATGAGTGAGTGTGTGAGTACAACGTAATCCGCAAAGAAAACTTGTCATTGTAAATTACGTCCGAAATGTTCGTTTCTGAAATGTATATTTTTGAGGTTCGAATGTAGGTAAATGGGAGATGCTGATTGGTTAATATGTACCTACAACCTTGGGGAGATCACGCTCCGCATTCCGTAATAACTGCTTCTTGGGACGAGCACACGAGGTTTTCATCCACGCTCGTCATGGTCCCGGCATTGCCGAATTCGCCACAGTAGTTCGGTGCGGAGAAGAGTGTGACGAGTTTGCGTTTCGCAAAAGAACTCGCACCCGTCTTCCACCACTTGATGTGCTCGGCAGGTGTCGTGGCGCGCCAGAAACTGCTTGACCAGGTCTGGACCAAAGGTGAACGAGATTTAATACCGCGGTCGTTCTTGCCCCAGCCCATGATATCCTTGTCTGGATCTGCCCACAGACAATCGCTCAGGATCCCGGCGTCTGGCACGTCGGTCGGACGCCTGAGCATGTTGATCTGGTCGAGTTGACTCAGGTCGGGAGAGAGTCCACCGTGCATGCACATGATGCGTTCATCGATAGCAGCAGCCACTGGGAGGCAGTTGAAGCAGTCGGTGAAGGTCTTCCACAGCTTGATGCTGTAGCGTCGCTTGCCTACACGACACAGTGGATGGGTGAGCTAGGTAGGCCTCCTGTCTGTCTGCTACTAACAAAACGACCCACACTCATCGTAGAACCGTAGATGCGGTTGATCGACACCGTCTCGTGGTTACCACGCAGGATGAAGAAGTTTTCCAGGTACTCGAAGCAGGCCATAGTACTGTCCGTGGATGTCGCCTATGGGTGTTTCCATACGCGGTTAGAATCTGGGACCTAGGACGCTAATCGCACAGACAACTACACTACGTGCCACAGGTTTTAATCGGTGGCTCCAGCTCCAACAGCATCGGCTGGCCGAGAAAGAGATCGCGTGCACACGCACACAGCCCTCGGATCTCAGTCTCGGCCAGGTTGAATACAGCAAGTTATCGGTCGTTGGGGTACTCCGCCCTCTGCATTTCCAGATACACCACTCCTTCAGTAATTCAGGCAAAACTGCTTTCCGCCAACTCTGTTTCTTTCTTGCTGCTCTCCTGTACTCAGAAACTACTTACGCCAAGAAATCGGCGGCGGCCTTGACGATCTTGGCGACGTCGTGGACGTGAGCCTGGATGGTCTCGGCGCTGTCCTTGAATGCAATACCGTCCGAGATACCTGGGAACGCAGCGCCCGAGTAGCCTTCATAGAAACCTGGGCCAAAAATCACGTGGCGGAACCAAGGGCGGTGCTGGAGACCCTTCTCCGAGATAAACTGGCGCTCCAGGCGCACGAGCTTGCTGTTCAAGTCGGCCGCCTCCTCGTCCGCCGCGTCACCAGCCTCGTATGTCTTCTTGAAGTCGACAGTACGAGCGCGGAAGAGCTCAGCGTTGGCGATGAAGTGATTGATGGAGTCACGGAGCGGCGAGTAGTCGATGTCCAGCTTGAGTGCCTTGGTCTGGACCTCGAGGTTGGACAGATCCGTGTGCATGACCACACCGTACGTCGAGAAGTCGAACGGGACAATCGGCTCGGTCGCCAGACGCATCGCCAGCAGACCCCACCACTTGGCTGTCGTGGCTTGAGTCGTGTAGTGCGGGTCAGCAAACTTCTCGAGGAAGACAGGGCTGTCCATAGTGCTGTGGTAGGTGCCGTAGGGTGCGCCCGCGATCGAGAACGCGAGGTTGGCCGAAATGATTCCGAGGTGCTGGTAGAATGCAGTGAAGTCCGTACCCGAACCGAGGAACGAAATGAGGTGCTCTGGAGCCAGTGTGCCCTTCTCGATCGCTGGGTTCTTGGCACGCGCGGCCTTGGATTGGGCCTCCCACTGTTCGAACAGCGTCGCCTCCGTCTCATTGCCAAAGAACTTGTTCGCTGGCACGCTCTTGGCAGTCTCGTAGAGGAACTCGGCGATCGATGGCGTGCCACCAGCAGACACGTAAGGGCCCGAGACGGAATCGACATTGATGTACGCAACCGCCTTCTCGAGGAGCTCCTTCTCGTTGTCTTCGGCATACTCGGTACTACCAAGCAGGCCGTACTCTTCACCATCCCACGACGCCAGTTTGATGGTGCGGCGCGGGCGCCAGCCTTGACTGAGGAGGTTGCCGTACCCACGTGCGATCTCCAACATGGTCGCCGAGCCACTCGACGGGTCGATCGCACCACAAACCCACGCGTCGCGGTGGTTTCCAATGAGCACGAGCTGATCCGGCTCGACGGCGCCTTCAATGGTACCAATTACGTCCCAGATGGGTCCAATCTGGTTATCGATCTCGATATCCACGTTCAGCTTGGTCGCACTGTCGTCACCGATGCGGTAGCCACCCTCCAGCGTGAGTCCACCCTGCCACGACGACGGAGCAGCCTTACCACCGAGTGAGCTGAGCACCTTCTGCGCCTGTTCGTAGCTCAGCACGGTCGCTGGAATGTGTGGGATGTTCTTCGCTTCGTCAATGCTCTCGTACTTGGCATCGATGGCCGATGGGAAGCCTGGGGTCAGTGGATCACCAGCGTAGAGCGAGAGGTACTGCGCCGAACCACGCTGGAACGATCCTGATGGACGCCACGGTCCGTCTGGGTACGTCGGCCCCTGGCTGAACCCGTCATCCTGTGGGTCCGAGTAGATCAGCGTCGCCACCATCCCGTGCTGTTCGGCGAGCATCACCTTGAGTCCACGAAAGTTGCGACCGTAGCGAGCCAGTGCGATCTTGTCCTTGAGGTCCACACCGTTGTCGACGAGCCACTGGAAATCCTGCAGTGTACCGTAGTTGACGTACACCACCGAGCCACTCACGTTGCCCGTCGCCGTGTACGCTAGGAACGGTGGCAGTGCCTCGGCGTTGGTCGTACAGGCGTCACTCTCCACGACCGCCTCGTGCAGGTTCAGCTCCTGTGCAACTGGCTCGGTGATGGCCACACGCTGACGCTTGGGCACCGACAGGAGCGTGTAGTACTCTTTAATCTCCGCTTTCATGCCGAACTTTTCCATCTGCTGTGCCGTGTACACCGCCGTCTCGTAGTCCTGCTGCGAACCCGCCGAGTGTGGCTTGCTCGCGTACGCGTGGAGGTGCTCCTTGAGCTTCTCCTGGTCGATGCCGTTGACGAACGCGGTCTCCGCGTCCGATGCCTGCTTCGCCTTGGACGCCGAGCGCGTCGTGCTCGCCGGCTCGCGCAGAAGGTGGTTCTCTCGGGACGGGTTATACTGGGTTGCCATGTACCCCGCCGCCAACACAAACACGGCGGCGACGCCAACGGCACGCAGCAGCGCAGCGTTTGGTCTGCGAGAGTTTCCGCGAGAAGAGACGCGCGTGGGGCGCGGCGCCGAGGAGGAGGAGGAGAGGAAACCAGCGTCGTCGGGGTGGTCGAACGTGCCGTAGGCGTCACGCGCCTGGCTCGCCTGCTTGTTGTGCCGCGGGGACGCGAGCGACATCATGATGGATGCGACGAAAAAGTCGAACTGGCCTGGAACACGGCGGCTTCTTCAAGCGCCGACACTTTCCTGTACACGAAGCCGATGATGCCGATCGCGGCGCTTGTTGATGTTGACGATGGTGGGCACTAGAGCTGCCAATAAAAACAGCGTAATTTACTCTGAGCGTGAAATCTTTCCACAGGATGTCGTGAACCACTGTGTGAATGACTGAAATATTTCGCGAAAGATTCGAGTTCTGTTTTTTGCCCTCGACGTGGATTCGACGAAAAATGGCTGACTTTTTTTGACGTGGAGGATGATTGGCTGGATGGCGCCGAGAAGGTGCCCAATCGATGGCTGAGAACAGAAAAATAGGGGTATCACCTCAAATGATGTGTACCACTTAGTTTTGAATTTGGTGTGCCCCTTACATAAGTGTGGTACCGACATATATCTGTGACGCGCGCACAGTGCGTGATGCAGCTGCCTTTTTGTCAAAGCGCCAAGAACTCGGCCGACTGCTTCACGATGACTGCGACCTCGTTCATGTGTGTCTGGATGGTCGTTGTGATGTCGTGAAACGCAATGCCGTCTGCCATACCAGGAAATGCCACACCCAAGTAGCCTTCATAGAATCATGGGCCGAAGATCCCATGACGAAGCCATGGTCGGTGAGGCTAGCCCGCACCCGTGATGAACTGACACTAGAGGTGGATAAGCTGCTTGTTCAATCGTCGCGCATCGTCACTCGTCTTCTCTCCATTTTCGTATGCCCGGCGGAAATCACGAGTCACACTTGTAAAGACCGTCACTTTGGCGATGAAATGATTGATGGCCTGACGGAGCTCGCCGAAGTTGATGGCGAGTCCAACCGCTTCAGTCTGTTCTTCGGGAAGATTTTTTGCAGGTCATATACGGGTCTGATCAGAATCAGGGTCTGATCCCCAACAGCATCATGGTCAGCAAATGGGTCTGTACCCACAAAAGGAACTTCAACATGGATTACACACACCATCAAATGGCTTTGCTTGTCATTGGGCAAGTTCCATGCGCTCATGCAGATACAAGTACGAGTCGTCGTGTGTGAAGGCATACAACCGTCGGCTCATGCAACGCATCCATCTCATGTGCTTTTGCAATCTCATGCGGTACGTCGTCGCAAAGAGTGCAGCAAAACCGTTGATGAGCAGGTGGAGAAGCAGGCTGCATCCTTCTTTGGGGATCTGGAGTAGCGTTAACATCCAACCCCAACAAGTCATCTGGTGGTTTGCAACCGCCGACATGTCGGTTGAGATGGATATCTCAGCCTCCATTGGTAAGTGGGGGTGAGCTGGGATGAGAGCATTGGCACCTATTCTGGAAGAACCTTGCCGTTATGCGATGTCGCCGGGGAAACCGAAAGAGGCTGCTTCATCGCACACAAGGAATATATGGTGTGATGGAAGAGGATAATGCACCATCCCATCAAATACGGCCCAAAGCGTCACTCTTGCATGGCAGCGTACTGTGCCCTACAACGCTCTCTCTCACTTCCCAATTTTCTCCAGAACAAGCAGCAGGATGGACAGCGCGAGTGGTATAACAAGGGGTGAAGGGGAGCAAACAACGTGTTACTTCCGTGGGTTGAAGTACATGCGCGCGTGGAGTTTAAACTCATTTCGTATGCATCAACCCAGCGATGGACCCAGCCACAGGTTTCTGGTGTGTACAAGAATGGGTTCTTCGAGGCAAGGGAGTCGACAACAGCACGTCCTCCGTTGTCACACCAGAGCTGTCAACTACGAAGCAGTGTCTCGTGCCACGAGAATTGATTCCAATGCAGAAATACAGACCAGGTGTATCCACTATCTTGCCATAGAATCCAACAGTAGTGCCCCTGATCAAGTTTGACCTTTTGCACAACTGTGTCATCGTTCGTGCACCACGCTCCCGCTGAGCTTTGTTGCAGTATTGCACTAAAGCAGCAATGTCAGACCAATGCATGTCTGAGATCTGAACGGTATCTTTCAATGCAAAGTTCCTAGTCCTCTCATTCTCAAAGAACGAGGAACTCCCAACAGCCGTGCAACCACACGCAATGCAATTAATGCACACGTCCCAGTAGGATTCGCACCATTTGATGTATACGATCGTGAGGCTTGCCATTCCTCTCGGCTTTGTGGGACACTCTCGTGCCTGCCCCTGAATGTGGACACGTATGTGGTCCATGCCCGAAAGTAGTTGATGAGACGCGGACCACCGCCGCAGTTCCAAACCTTGGAATACGCTTCTTTTGTGAAGTCATCTCTATTCGGATAGTGCAACCACTCCACTAAGAAATGCTCCTCTCTACGACCGCTTTCCCCCATGAGCAAGAGCAATGCATGGATGCAACGCATTCGATACTTTTGTGGTACCATAGTGAACAGCAACGACAATAAAATTACTTCGAGCGGATGGGAGATGAAGCCCGTGCGCCGATTAATTTAATTGGATGTGCTGCGTACAAATGGTCCACACGAAGTCGAAGCGCGCGGGCGGCGGCTGTAGAGGCCGTAGCGGCGACACGCGCCAGACGCAGTGGTGTGCGCTGGCCGTGCAAGCGGTGGGGGCGGGCAGCGCCAGCGAAAACGCAAACGGGCGAGCTCTGGTAGGCGGCGAGCTCTGGTAGGCTGTGACGGTGGGCGGCGAGCGCTGGTGGGTGGTGAGTGCTGGTGGGCGGCGCTGGTGGCGAGCGCTTCTGTGTGGTGAGCGCTGGTGGTGGGAAGCGCTGGTGGTGGCGATGGTGGGCGACGACTGCTCGCGAGTGGCGTTGGTGGCAAGCTGGAGGGAGCGCCGAGGACCGATGGTTAGAATTGATGGGCGTGGGCGCTGCAGTGGGGACGCAGTGAACGGTGTACAGCAGTGTTGCGTGTGGTTCAGTGGCAGTGGGTGGTTGGCAATGATCGCGTATGGTTGGCTGTGCACTCAGCGGAGACTGGCATATATGGTGTTTGGGGAGGGGGGGTGTTGGTCGCTCTGACCACCAACGGTCTGGCCACTGGAATGGTCTGAGTACCGGTCCCAAAAAAGGCAGACCAGTAATCTAGTTCAGACCGGTATATGACCTGGAAAAAACTAACCGTTCTTCGAGATTGCTCAGATCGCTGTGCATTGCGAACCCATATGTCGAAACGTCGTACGGAAAGAGGATGTCCGACGCCAAACGCGTGCCTAGTAGTCTCCACCACTTGGTAGTCGTCTCTTGAGTGGTGTAGTGAGTGTGGAGCAAAGTACCGCAGCTCAGCGCCCCATCCATGCAGATTGATTGCCGCCTCTGTCTCACATGCATATGGACACTGCCAGCTTTAAGTGTGCTTCTAGAACCTGCGTTCTAGAAGCACTAGAAACGCCACACAATGCTCAGCGCCACCACAGCTACTGGCGGCGCCTTGGTAGACCTAGTTCGGTTCACAATACACTATCAGTTGCGCATTCTCATTCGGATCGACCACAGTCAGGGTCCAGGTGCTTGTCCAGCAAGAGCAGACTGTCCATGGAGCTATGATGCGCACCGTACTTGTGCTTGGGTGAGATCGTGAAGGTCAAGTAGGCCGAGATGATTCCCAGATGCTGATAGAACGGCGTGAAGTCGGTGCCAGAACCAACAAACGTGATCAAGTGTACCGGCGCCAACATCCCGTTGATGATCGCTGGGTTTGAGCGTCGTTGCTTAGCAAGCTGCGTGACCCATTGCTCATGCATCGTCTCCTCCGTCTCGTTTCCGAAGAACTTGTTGGACAGAACGCTTTTCGCCGTCTCGTAGAGAAACTCAGCGATAGATGGAGTGCCCGCAGCAGCTACGTACGGATCAGGCACTGAGTCGGCATTGAGGTAGGCCACGTCGTTCGAGAACAGGTCTTTCACATGCTCTTCTGCGAACTTAGTGCTCCCCGTGAGGCTGTACTCTTCTCCATCCCACGATGCAAGCTTGATCGTTCGACGTGGCCGCCATCGATTCTTATGGAGTTTACCGAGGCCACACGCGATCTCCAGAAGTGTAGATGAACCGCTCGATGGGTCGGTCGACAGCGCCACGCACCTATGAGTCACGGTGGTGGCCGAGCATCACGATCTTCTCTGGAGCCTCCGCACCTTCGATTGTACCAACGACATTCCAAATCTCTCCCACCTGGTTCTCGATCTCCATGTCGACATTGCTTTGGGTCATACCGTCATCACCGAGTTCCGTCTTGCCAAGAAGCTGGGGCCTTTGTTATATTGTGGGTTACCAAACTGGTGTTCTTAGTTGCTTTTGTCCTGGACTGACTTAGCGTCTAGACCTGGTATAGACCGGGTCCTGACTTATGCACGCACGTGATACAACCTCCTCAGCTGGCGAAGGGGTAGCGCCAGCCTGAGGGTATTGGTTGGAGCCGACTAAACTTTTCCAACCCGGCTCCAGTGGTTAGTTACCTCACACTGTCTACCCTTACTGTTCTTTCGAGTGGATATCACTCGTATCCAGTAGAATACTAGTACACAATGGGTAGGTCTGAGCTTTGGACGTATGCAAACTCCCTGACCGGTCCACTCTGGACGGCGGGTGTTAGAGCTTATCCGAAAACAGGGGGGAGGTCAACACCTCCTAGCAAACTTAACGGTAATATGGAATGCTACCACCAAGTAGTAATACAAAGGCACACACAATATGGAATGTGTGTTGGGTCTTGGAGTTAGCCAAGCCCCAGACACACAAAGGTTCGGGTCGGTTTCGCTCCGACTCCTCACGCAAACACACTCAAGACCAGTCCAATATGCACCAGACTAGCAAGCGCACACGACGAGAGTCCTAACACAGGCAGGCGTACCTTATACGTAGCTTGAACGCTGTGGCCAGGTCCCTCTGACCGCTGTTGTGCTGGTGACTTGTGTGCTTGACGGAAGAAATCGAAGTCTTTATTGATGGACGGCTGCCACGTGGGCTGCCCCCTTTTTACCTTCTAAAACCGGTCGTACCAGTTCCCTGGTACCAGCCACGAGCCGGTACCAGGGAACTGGCACCTACTGATTTAAGGTTTAAAACATACTGACTTAAGGTAACTCGGCCAAACCGGTTCCCAGGTAGATACCGGTACCAGCGACCTGGCTCGGTCCACCTTTTGTCGAACCGGGCCAAACCGGACCGGCAATCGACCACTGTAATATCACTCCATCACGAATCTACAGCTGGCTCGTGGACACCGCTAGATCACAAAGGACAGTGCAACTACATCGTCGATTATCACCGTCGACGCCAGCGAGTGGACGTGCTCGTGCTCCCACTACATGTCCAGTCATCTGCCGTGCCAGCACATCTTCTACGTGGCACGCGACGTCGAGATGCACACGGAGGCTCCGCTCGCCATGATACCTCGTCGCTGGAGAATGTCCGAAGCGGCGAAGCTGCTGTCGGTGTTCTCGGCGGTTATCGCTCAGCTGAGTGTGATTCGTGTGTCCGTCACTCAAGCTACGAATGCCGTCTCTAACGTCATTGAGCCAAGCACTGCGCCACTCGAGTACACACCGTCGACAGCTTCTGTTGCGTATGTGAAACTGCGCAAGCACGAACGAGCGACATCGACCGTCCTCACTGACCTGGAGAAGCGTCGCGGGATCTTGTCGGTTTTCAGTGCGATCCTCCATTACATGATGTCGCTCGGTTCCGCCAATTTCAACGTGCATCTCGACTCACTCCAAGCAGTGCTCGTGCACCTTCTCGCAGTCTGGCAACAGCGCCTTGCAGATGTACCAGAGCTGGAGCCGTCGGCAACACCTCCACACGATGAAGTGGCGTCAATCTCAGCGCCAAATCGCGCTGTAACTGTAGGTGATGACGCGGATGACGGCTTCCAAGAAGTCGTAGAGCCGATCGACATTGACCTGGAGATCAGTGATGACGATTCGAATGCACTGCGGTTACTGGAGGTACGCTCCCCGGACCAGTCTATGCTACACATGCACTTTGGTCCAGAGGGAAATGTGTGGGCCTTTACTGAGTCACTACACAGTGCCGTCATCCGCCCAACGTCACCTCTGTCGGGGGGTCATCTGCCGTTGAGTTAGTGTCCGCGCCGTCGAAGACGAGGATCGAGACGTATCGACGATGAAGGTAGATCCAGATCCGCTGCGTAAGGCGTCGTGTGATTCTACAGAGTCGTCGCCTGGAATCGATGCTGTCGACGACGAGACAATGTTGGTGTGGTCACTTCAAGCAGCAGCTCCTCGGAGCCGGTGGGTGAGCACTGATGTGCTGATGCTGTCGGGGATGGGTTCCACTGACGTCAGTGGGCGGCCCGTCTCCGGGAGGGACAACCTGGAGGGACAACAAAGG
>JAADXF010000221.1:0-29071 GCA_023337575.1 Pythium chondricola | reverse complement strand
CCTCCACCTCCACCACCACCAAGCCATCCTCCAGCATACCAACAACGACAACCACGAAGCAGCCTACGCCGATGGCCAAGCCACCCACTGATCGTAAGCCAGCGGCGGAGAAACAAAGTCCGTCCACTCATCTCTCTTCACTGTGGCCGTACGAACTGGGCGAGGAACTCACGCAGCAGGAGCTCATGACAATCCTGGTGATCATTGTCTCGAGTGTCGGGCTGCTGGCACTTTTCTCCGTCGCGCTCTGGTCGATCGTACAGTTCACGTGGCTCCACCTCCACGAGCGACGCCTCCTCGCGACATTGTTTGGCCCACGGATCAACGCTGATGACCTGGAGAAAGCCATCACCACCCACACTGTGTCCATGCCGGTGCTAATGCGTCCACTGGCCACTGCGCACTTGAGGCTCGTGCGTACCAACGCGATGGCGGACAAGCTGCTGGCCTCCACGGCCAACGTATCGTTCAATGAAGACTCACTGGAGATCGCGGGCCTGCCACACACCGAGGACAAGACGACAATCATGACCTTTTTCCAGTTGTTAGGCACAATCGAGTCGCTGCAGTGCCAGGGCGACTCGATCACCGTCGAGCTGGCGACGCTCGCAGTACCAGTACGGTGGAGTCGGTCCATTGACTTCAAGAATTCGGTCGCCCAGCTTCAGTCACGCATGGTGGCACTGCGGCAGCGCCATGAGACGATCACCCAGACGCAGGTGGCGATCGTGCGCGTGCTGGAGCAGCGGCACTTGGACGGCAAGGCAATCGGGGAGCGCGAGCTCAACGCATTGATGGCGGCTCTGCGGCAGCCGGCGCCGCAGTCCCACGGTGAGACGTCGCAGTTGTCCAGTCCGCTCAAGATGAAGAGCCCTCGCGACGGCAAAGACGAGTTTGCATTCTTCCTCCGCTCATTTGAAGAGATCAACCAGCAGCGACAGATGCAACGTGGACTGGAAGAGGTGTTTGCCAGTGTGAATGTGACCATGGAGACCCGTGTGGCCAGCCCCACCCATAGTGACCGAGACGAGCGTGGTACCCAGAGCGATGCCAAGCAGACAGCGATCACCACCACAACAACGACGCGAACGGCGCGTATGGACAGCACGTGGACGCGGACGCTGGAGACCATGGTGGACCGTGCCGATGAGCTGGAGATGACCTACCTGGAAGAGGTCAAACGAGCGCAGTATATGCTGGAAGAATCCAAGCGCGAGTCATTCTGTCTGCTGAATTCGAGTCACGACGCCATGCAGAGCGTCGAGTCGTTGAAGGCCAGCCTCGTGGCACTCGGTGCGGACCCCAAGGCTGCTGTGCTGACCGCTGCCGAGATCTATTCGACGCGGTCCAACATGCTGATGCTGACGACCACGCTGCGCTCCGTGTTTGACGAGTTCCGCAAGGGCGACCTGATCAAGATGGAGGAACGCCGCCGCCGCCACGCGCTGAAGGAGAAGGAGAAACGCGAGCGGATCATGGCCAAGTTCCACATGAAGCAGCACCTGATGGTCGAGAAGATGGAGAACCAACGAGCCCTAGAGCGAGAAAAGCAGCAGCGGCAACGAGAGCAACGTGAGAAGGAAGAGTACGATGCACTCGTCAAGCAGACCAAGCTCGAACGCCGACAGTTTGTGCAGATGATTACGAAACTCGACGTGCTGATCGTGCTGCTGGTCCTGGGGATCGTGTTCTTCGACAATCTATCGAGGCAGCTGGACGTGCTCAAGCCCCAGTGTGTGCGTGAACCAGCGTCTTCTCACTCTATGCTTGGGTTCGCCTCGTCGTCGTGGTGGCCCGCCAGCTCGCTATCGCTGCTCCAGTGTCGTCTAGAGTACATCGTCAAGGTCGGTGGACTCCTGTTGCTCAGCATCGCGGTGTATTTCGTGGTCGCCTACCTCAACTTGCTCACGACGGCGCTACCAGTCGCACTGGCCGCTGGCCTCTACCACGTCCGCAGCGACTGGATGAACATGCTCTTTCGCCTACCCGTGCTACTGGTGCTCTACGGGTTCAACTCGATGGTGCTGTACCTCGTGAACCGGTCGCTGGTGTCAGCCGAGACTTCCCAGCGCAAGGCCAAGCGTCGCGCAGTGCTGTTCCACGTCGGGTTCCCGCTCGCGTCCGTGGTGCTGAGTGTGGTGGTGAGTATCATCATTGCATGTGACAACCCCAAGTCGTGTGTGGTGATGGCGCTGGGTGTGACCCAGCGTACGTTTGCGACACTGGGCCAGATCGCTCGCCACGCGTACCATTTGTCGTGACCGGTCTCGGCCAGATACTACAGTATGTACTAGGACATGCAAGGACAGCGAGTGCTGCTGCGTGGAACACGTCTCCGTAAACTGTCGATACGCCACGGATGGACTGCAGGCCTGGCCACCGGCCACTTCCCAAGGTGCGACGAATGGGATGTCACGACCGTGAAGTACAACACCCTTCTGCCGATGAGTTCATTGTCTGGCTCAAGGGTCAGGCAAGGCAGACTAAACTAGTCGACTGGAGCGCAAGCATGGCATCGCGACCCACCGACTGGGGTAGGTCGCGCGCCATGCTTATCCTTTGCACCAACGATTGAGAGCCAGCGGCGAAGCAGCGTGTCAGCGTACTCCATAATAGATCTGCTTCGAATTGCGCGGCCAGAATCATTTTTTTGTATTGCTTTTCTTTGCATCTTGCAGCCAATAATCAACATAATCGAAGTGCGTGCAATAGCTCCGAGTCGGAAGAAGAAAGAAGTACTTCAAAGTAGCCGTCTCGCTCACGTGAAGATCACACAGAGCGCGGCGGCCAATGTTCCAGCAGCGGCGGCGATACCCACTCGCATCATGGAGGCCGGTACTGGCTCGTTGGCGTCGAGGACCAGCAGGGCATCGTCAATCTCCGTGGTGTCGACCCTCGTGGTGGCCTTGGGAGAGAGAATCTTTGGAGGGGAAGCCGTCTTGTGCTTCCTGCTGCATGCGTTCGTCTTCTGGTTGGACTTTTTGCCCGGCGCCCTCGCGCGTGTGGACGGTGAGAAGGTGGGTGGCTGTGGACGCGCTGTAGACGGCGGCGTAGACGGTGGTTCTGTTGTGGACGAGGTGGCAGTCGCCTCGTCATCCACTTCGGTCTCGGAGTCACTGCTGAGCAAGTCTTGCGGATCCGTGAACTGATTGCATACACGAGTGAGTACTTGCGCAGTGTGGACCATGTGTTTATACGTGTGGACGTACCCCCAGGTCGTGGCGGAAGACGTGGTCAGCATGGTGGACGAGGGTGCGAACGAAGCAGGCGCCGGGCGTGTCTGCTGTGGACGGCAGCACCGATTCAATGCAGAAGATGACCGAGTGGTGCATTGCCACGATTCGTTGAAGGAGCTATTGCACACAAGTCTGATCAACGCTGGTCGGTCGTGGATGACATGGATCCATTCCGAGTACTTACGCGTTCAGTAGGATCACAGGCAGAGAGCCATCGCCATAGCGTGGTGAGCGAGTCGAGGCACTCACGCTGTTCGATGCTGAGAGAATCGACTGCGTTGACGAGAGGGTACAGCAGCGAGTGGGATACGTTCGCGTTCTTGGATTCGTTGGATAGGTACTCGAGTGTGGACGCCAGTGTGCTCACTGCGTCACAGTGGACGATTGGTGTAGACGACAGCTGGGCCAGGTACCGATTGAGCAATTGTGCCAGTAGTTGGCACTGCAGCCTGGCTTTGATTTTCTGCATGCGGAAGACGCGTTTGATCGCGGCGAATACGGTCTTCTCTTGGATGAGGCCGTCGAACTGATTGCTGGCGATCTCGCCCTGGACGCAGGTGATAATCGCACTGTGGAGCTGCTCTTCGAGCTTTAGGATGGTGCTCTCCATCAGCATCTCGAGGGTCTTGGCTTGTGGGAAGAAGACGTCATCAAGGTCGAGTGTGTCGTGGTGGCTTTCACTGTGGCTGCGTGAGAGCAGAACGTAGAGGTACAGCGCGAGGATGCGGATGACATGCAGCACCAGCAGCGGCGCGTCCGCGTCCACATCGTTGGGCATCATCGACTGTTGTTTCTCGAGCGATGACGCACGCTGCATCGCCGCGTCATTCGGTACATGCTTTGCCTTGCTGGGCTTGTGCTGGCGCTTCATCGCGTGCGTGGCGCTGGCGGCGTAGATCTAGGAATGGAACAGTGCAGTCGAGCAATCGACCCCCGCTTTCAGAGACGAAGAGTCCAACCGCACTTGGCGCTGCAAATAGAACGCGTCGGGGCTTAGTTGAAGCTGGCTTTGTGCCGGGACAAGGTCACGTCCGTGCTTTATTTAGCGCTGCCCGTGCCTCTGGTTTACGGATGTTGATGCAGCAGCCTCAATGGCGACGCCGACGTGCGTGACAGGCTATTGGAGCTGCTCATGTGATTGGTCACAGCCGAGTGATGGCACTGACGCGAGGGAGTGTTCTTGAAGACCAGTCACTCGGCCGTTATGCATGGACCATGCGGCATGGTTATCATGAAACGCATTGTATTTTCTACCAATCATAGAAACTTTTCATCTTGATAGCTCATTTCATTGGTGGAATATAAGAAACGTTGTCGTATTCACGATTGGCTAAAACTGGAAGAGTCGAATAAGTATACAGTATCCGACGTAACCGAGGTACGTCTGGAACTTGTGCTGAGTTAGGAGTCAGCGCACTGACACGTTGGTCGCGGTGGCATCAAGGCACGAGCTCCCGTCCGGTCGGGCATTATCCATCGATCACCATGGCCCGCAAGCGCAGAGAATACATCAGCATCGCATGGCACGTCGGCGCGCACCTCTCGGGCGTGCTGATCATCGCGCTGTCGTACACCAAGCCCGAAAAAGTCGTGTCATTTTTGCGGTGGTCGCTCTTCGGTTTCTTCCTGCTCGCGAGTCTCGACGTGATCCTCTCGCGCTACCACTTGTGGCAATTCCAGCCGGTCGAGCCAAAGCCCAAGCGCTTTGCTCTCGTCACTGGCGCAGCGGGTGGACTCGGCCGTGAGATCGCGTACGCGCTCGCAGAAAAGAAGTACTCGATCGTGCTCGTCGCCAAACCAGAGCCTATACTGGAGCGTATGCGAGCCGAGATCGAGTTTGTCAACAAGCCAGTGGATGTAGAGTACTGCGCATGTGATCTCTCCACTCCCGCTGGCACCCAGAAGCTCCTTGATTTCCTCAAGGATAAGAATCTGGTGATCGATATCTTGGTGAATGCTGCGGCTGACACCGAGATCAAGCTCTTCCACGAGCTACCAGCCGACAAAGTCGAGTCTCTGCTTCAGATCAACGTGAACGCAACGACGCGAATCACTCACACTGTCGTGGAGGGCATGGTGAAGCGTGGCATCGGCCGTGTGCTCAATATTTCGACCTTGGGCGCGGTCGCGAGTTCGCCCAACGCAGCCATCTTCGGTGCCAGCAAGGCGTTTATCACCAGCTTCAGTCAAGCCATCAACTATGAACTGCGGTCGACTGGCGTGACAGTGACAAGCTTTAACCCGGGGCCCATGGAAGTCAACTTGAATGACCCCAACGTCGGCAAGAAGCAGCTCTCCACGGCTGAGTACTGGCCCTTTGTCGTGCACCCGAAAGACCTGGCAGCGCTTGCAATCAACGCGCTTTTCAATGCCGACGACGTCGCGTACGATGCGTATCTCACCCAGTTGTGGGCGTTCCTTCTGCGCGCTGTGATCCCGCCTCGCGTCGGCCAGGCACTGGTCGCGATCAGCTGGCAGACGCCTCGCAACGTGATCCAACAGCTCAAGAGATAACCGGACGCACACACAGTCAATGGATTCGTCGGGGGTAGTGTCCACGTCAACCGTCAATAGAGCGACTGTCAACAATCGTCTACTATGCAACATGTGCTGGAACGTCGTGCTGCTCACTGTGTAGACTCTTGATGGCCATGCGCTGGACTTGATTGATCACCTCGAGCAATGGCAAGTTCTCATTGCGGGCAATTGCCTATGTTGGAGAAGGCACAAGCTATGGACAGGTGAAAGGATGTAGCAGAGAGTCAAGAGCACCAACCTTGCAGTGATCAAACTCTGGGTACACGTTGAGCAGCTCTCCATCACGAGATGCCACTTTGACGCGCACGTCCTGTCCTTTGTAGCTGATCGAAACAAAACGACGGTCGAGCGTCGAACGTTCCATCACGCGCCTGTGGCAAAGACACTCGCTCGGTCAGCGACAATCGAACCAATGCATGTTGAGTGGCCATACCTGCGCACGCCGAGTGTCGTGGTCTCTCTAAACAGCGTCTGCGTGATCAAATCTTCGTGCTCTGCCTTGGCCATGACACTGACCATGACGCCCGGTCGATTCTTCTTCATCTGGATGGGTTGTGTCCACACGTCCAACGCGTGGCACTTGTCGAGCAGCAGCTCTTGCACATACCCAATCACCTGAGGATTCACATCGTCCAGGTTCGTCTCTAGGATGACGACTTGCTCCATCACGCTTTGGGTTGCTAGAGATGGAGCGATAACATTGTCGATTCGTTGGCCGATCGCTACTCGCACGATATTAGCGTGGTTGGGGAACTCCTTCGTTCCCGCGCCGACTCCGGTGTGCGTCGGGATGAACGCCGGCGGCTCCCCGTAGGTAGTCGTGACTGCCTTGATCAGACTGATACCTGTGGGTGTAACCAGCTCGCCCTTGGCGCCCTTAGGCGCAGGGCATACTGGGACGCCGATCATCAGCCTGAACGTTGCAGGTGGCGGTACGGGCAGGATGCCGTGTGCACAGAACACGGTGCCGGAGGAGAACGGTAGTGGCGTGGAGCAGACCTCTCGCACGCCAAGGATATCCAGCGCGATGATGGAACCGACCGTGTCCACGATGCTGTCGATCGCACCGACCTCGTGGAAGTGGATCTCGTCGATGGTAGTACCGTGGGTGTGTGCCTCTGCCTCTGCGAGCAGTGTGAACGCCGCGATGCTCTTCTCCTTTGCCCAGGAAGACAGCTCGCTCCTCTGAATCATGGACGAGATGACCTGAAGGTTACGCATGGGCTCCCCATCATGACTGTGTCCATGCCCATGATCGTGGTCGTGTCCATGGTCATGACTGTGATTATGGTCATGTGAGAGCTCGTGGTCGTGGTCATGTTCATGGCTGTGGTTGTGTCCATGGTCGAGTGCACCCTCTTCTTGATGACTGTGCTCGTGGTCGTGTGCATGAGTCTGGTCATGACCTTCCACCTCGTTCTTGGCCACGGCACCAGGCGCCGGTGCACTGTGGTGGCCATACACAGAGGACACTGTGACTTTCGAGCCAGCGATGCGTCCTGGTCCTTTGTGCAGCCTGGAAATGTGCAGATCCCACTCGCCTTGGATGCCTGGGAGTGTCGACAACTGCCGTTTGATCTCCTCGATCGAAGCACCCTTGGCCGAAGCAAAAACAGAGTTTAGCAATATATAGAAATCAATGGGAAAAGACATACTCGCATACCGCATCGATGAGCGCGCCTAGCAGCATGTCGCCTGCTACGCCGGCGGCGCAATCCACATACGCGATGGTCGTCGCCATCGCCTTCTCCTTGGTCTGCGTGGTTCCCATGCTTGTCAATGCGATCTTTCTTGTTCTTTTTTTGTGATGTGACTTGTTCTCGTCTCTGATTGGTTGAAAGTCATTCTATCTCTCGTGTGATTGGTTAAAAAAGAACATCTATGATTTTCTTGTCTTGTCCACTTTAGCACCCTTTCAAGCTCAAGCTCATCTTGATGTTCATCGCGGCGAGCTCGTTCGCAAGGTAGCGGAAGACGTAGGGCATCGCGACGGCCTGGCAGCTATCGCCGGTCTGGCAGACCGTGCAGAACCACTGGGTCTTGCTCTTCATGGCGACCGCGAGGTCGCCCTGGCCGGCCGTCTCCACCGTCGCGCGCTGGGTCGCATTCGAAAGCAGCGACCCGCAGTTGGTGCACACGGTAGCAATGTGCTTGTCCGAGCAGTTCATCAGACGGTCCTGCAGCAGGAACGAGCAGCCATGGGCGAGCAGCGAGTCGCGTTCCATCTCACCGAAGCGAATACCGCCACCTTTCTTACGGCCCTTGACTGGCTGCCGCGTGAGCGAGTTCATCTTGCCCGTGGCACGCACCTGGGACTTGTCGCTGACCATGTGACGCAGACGCTGGTAGTAGACCACGCCGATGTAAATGTCGGCGTGCATGACCGTGCCCGAGATGCCCGAGTACAGCGGCTCGCTGCCCATGTAGTTGTACCCGTGCTCCTTGAGCTGCTCGCCAAAGTAGTCGACCACGCGGTCCTTTTCACTGAACTGGAACGGCGTCGAGTCCATGAACTTGCCCTTGAGCGCGCCGGTCTTGGCGGCCATCGACTCGATCAACATGCCGATCGTCATGCGCGATGGGAATGCGTGCGGGTTGATGATCACATCAGGCGACATGCCCGATTCAGTGAACGGCATGTTTTCCTGTGGCCACAGGATACTCATGACACCCTTCTGACCGTGGCGAGAGGAGAACTTGTCACCGATCGTCGGGTTACGGTTGAAGCGAAGCTTGACACTCGCGCGTGTGAACTCGGAGGCCTGCGTCGGGCCGCCGATCATGTTGATCTGCTCGATGATCGCTGGCTCGCTCTCCTTGTGCTTCTGGTAGTGGTGCTCGCCCGTGGTCTCGTCGATCCAGCACGCGATCGGGTCGCCCTTGTTGACCACCTGGCCAATGTGCGGGAAGCCGTCGCGGTCCAGCTTGGCCGTGCACAGCTCGTTGCTGTCGGCGGTGTTGGGCTTGACGTTGGAGAAGTACTTCTTGGTGGTCTTGCCGCCCTGCTTGCCCTCGTTGCCAATGTCGACGATGATCTGCTTGTACACGGACGCGTGGCCAAAGCCGCGCTCGTACGCCGACTTGTTGAGAATCATGGCGTCTTCCATATCGTACCCCGTGTAACTGATCACGGCCACGACCGCGTTCGTGCCCAGCGGGTACTCGTCTAACTGGTACTCACGCAGCCGCTCGTTCTGAACGATCGGGACCTGTGGGTTCTGGATGCGGTACATCTTGTTGTCGGTACGGTGCGGCAGCGAGTGCGCCGGCGTGCCCATGGTCTGCTTGGCCATCTGGCACTGGTACATGTTACGTGGAGACTGGTTGTAGTCCGAGAACGGCGTGAGCGACGCCACGAGCGACAGCATGTTGGTCGGCTTGATCTCCATGTGGGTCGTCGCGGGGCGCAGGTCGTTCTTCGTCACGGCGATGTCCATAAACACCTGCTCCATCGGACCGATCCACTCGACGCGGCCCGTATCGAGCTGCTTGACTGGGCGGGACATACGCGCCGCATCCGACGACAAGAAGAGGCCTGGGAAGCAGCCGCCGAGTGTCGGCAGGATCAAACACACCTCGAGGTCCTCCACGATGCCGTGCTGCTTGCGCTCGTCCGCGGACGGATCCGACTTGACCTTGCGCAGTGCATCTGCGAGCGTCGTACAGAGCTCAGCAGGCGCGCCACCGAGCACCTTGCCGTTGTACATGATGGGTAGGTAGTGGAAGGGCACCACGAGCGCACCGTCCGCGTAACCCGAGGTGGGCACCATCCCCAGCGACGTGAGGAAGCGCGCAAGCTTGAGCTCCTGCTGCAGGTAGTCGTCGGCGTTGTGTGGCGGGTAGCACACGAGCTGGCATTCGACAGCCAAGTGGTTAAGCAGGCCACAGGGCGAACCATCCGGTGTGTGCACGGGGCACAAGAACCCCCACGAGTCGGGCAGCAGCTTTCGCACGGCGGTGGTCTTCATCTCGGTAAAGAACTGGCCACGGTGGACGGACCGAAAGTGGGACAGGTAGCGGTAAAAGTTGAGCTTCTCGGCCACGATCGTGTAGCCGGCGACCTGCATTAGATCCAAGCCACTCGAGGACCGGAGGTTGCCCGTGTTGAGGAAGTAGGTCATGGCCTGGCCGATGTTGGTCGTGCGCTCCCACATCTTGCGGAGAAAGACCTGGTCCAGCGTAAGCGCCTTCTTGCTGGTCTGTGCCTCGCGCAGGATGTTGCTGCGCAGCGCCGACACGCTCTCCATGAGCTTTTCCTTGAGAATCATGCCGTACAGGTGACCCGGGAGCAGCAGTTCGTGGTTCATCACCGAGTCGGCGTTGTCCTCGCGGATGTCGCCCTTGGCGAACGCGTACAGCTTGCGCAGCATGAGGCAGACCAGCTCCACCTTTTGCGTGCGGCCCTTCTCGCCCTTGGGGATGTGCACAAAGAGGTAGTCGTCCAGCATCTTGGCACCGACCTCAACGTTGCTCGTGGACTCGTACACGCCCGGCATGACGTGGCGAAAGTGTTTGCCCAGGTACGCGAGCGCCTCGTCGCGCGAGTAGATGGAAAACTTGTTGGCTTCGCGCAGAATCAGCTCGACACGCGCACTGAGGTACGTGTTTTCGTGCTCGCCCCGCAGCACGCGCTCGTAGATCTCGCGGTCCGTGAGCGGGTACAGCGCCTTGAGCACGAGGCCGACGGGGATCATAAACTCTTGCTTGCGCACACCAAATCGGATCGTGGCGTTCCCGTCTTCCAGGTAGTGCATCGTGACGGTGACCGCCGACTGGTCGCGCTTGACACACTTCATAAAGACCGCGAGTTCCGAGTACAGTGGGCCACGGTTGGCGAACGCGCCACGGCGCACGGCGTGGATGTGGTGGCGGCGCGGCATCTGCAGCAGACGCACGCAGCGCTCGTTGCCGTTACAGATGAAATAGCCGCCCATTTCGTTGGCCTCTTCGCGCGCGCGCACGAGGTCCGGGGGGGACAGGCCGTGCAAGTGGCAGCGCTTGGACCGCACCATGATCGGGATGTCGCCGACGACGCGCTGGATGCGCTCGATGTTGTTGGAGCCGGCGAACGAGCGCGCGAGCGTGACCACGAGCGGCGCCGTGTACGAGATACCGCGCTGGCGGCACTCGCTTGGCAGCAGCTTGCGCTCGCCGGTGATCTGGTTCTCGGTCGTGGGGAAGCCGACCTGCGCGCTCTCGATCCACATGACCATTTGGTGCTGGTTGGGCACGTCCACGAGCACCTTGGGCATGTCGGCGATCGCGAGGTCGAGGCCTTCGGTCAAAAAGAAGTTGAACGACTCGAGGTGTGGCGCCGGCAGCTTCTGCAGCTTCTCATTGTGCTTGGTCGGGCACGAGCGCGGCACCGAGGATGGGTTCGTGGATGGCCACGCGTTCGCAAAGCCCGGCTCCTTGGACGAGCTCTTGCTCTTGGTCTTCTTCTCGCCAGCCATGGTCACGACGTCCGTCTCCGCGGCGATACAATGCACTGGATGAGCTCGCAATGCCGACGCCCAGCCAATGGCTTTGAGCGTGGCTTTTCGTGACTGGAAGCGGCAAAACACCTCAAATGAGCTTTTGGCCAGTCAAATGCGATGCGTAATAAACCTTGATACTACAAAACCTCAAAACCTTACTTTATGGTTAACCGTAATGTTGAAGCATACTCCCGGTATGTGGGCGGGAACATGGTCAAGAGAAACCAAGTCGGCGCACGCCGATCTGCGCGACAACAGAGCGTGCTTCCGCGTACACAGATGAACTAAATCACTAGCAAGGTGTATGAGGAAGCTACCCAGCGATTCTCGGTGCGATTGGTTTGGAAAGTGCAGAGTGATCTCGTCCAGGGTTGGGCCAGTTGACAAGTGTTCAAGTGTTTACGATCATTTTGTCGCATCCGTTTCAGGCGGATTGTGATGAAACCAACAGCATGAGCAAGTGAGCAACACCAATGATCGTGCGTGGACGCTCCACCGGAGCGAGCTATTTTTGCTCACTGTGGAGCGACGTGCGGCATTGAATTCGACGGCGACGCGGCGGCTCGAAGCGTTGGTGGGTGTGGGCGTGAGCACGGGAGCCGCGTGAGGGAGGAAGACGTCGCGCTGTGATTGAGTGCAGGAGGAGGAGGAGGAGGAGAAGAAGAAAGGACGGAGTGAGCCTTTTGACAGCGTACATGCTGATCAAGACGATCGAACCGCCCGGCCTTTTCTCTCAACCTGGTGAAGCCGCAGCAGACTCTCGCGATCGGCTCGCGTGTAGACACTCGCGACGCATCCGGTACCTGCGCGCCCGCGTTCGGTCTGCATACAGATGGAGAGTTTTGAAGACCAAGGAATACCCCGGCCGCAACTTGACGCTGCGACAAGTCAACTGATGAAGTCGCCATCGCGTGCAGTACTGCCAACCACTGTCAACAATGAATCGGATCGACTTGCTGAAAACACCGCAGCCGTAGTGGAGTACGGCTCTGGCGAGAAGGACAGGATTGGTACGCACAGGCTGCGATCCCCAAAGAATGCGCACCACCACAGCAAGGCCCATCACCGAGATCATGTGGATGAAACCGTGAACAGCGAGGTGCAGACCAGTGGAGAAGATCGAATCACTACGATGACTTCAATTACGACCAGTGTGATTGTGGGTGAGCGACGTGACGCAATCGTGCTGACTGAGAACAGGCTCATCGCAGATCCGATAACAGGTCGTGTGGAATCGTTGCCGTCGCCATCACGACCAGGCGACACGCCTGTGGTTAACGTGAACTCGGATCGGCAAAGTGACCGGAGTGATGAACGTGTCTCATCCAGTCGGTCCCAAATAGGCAGTCAAACCCAGGCCGCCGATGATGGGCGCAAGTCGTCCCTGCCCTCCGCTCTCAAGGAGAGTGATCAACGTCGAGGTCATGGACACCCGTTGCGGTTTCAGGCGGCTTCACAGATCACCATCGAAGAGGAGGGAGAGTTTTCGCCGCGACTCGTTCCCAAGTCGGCAGCGCAGAGCGGGTCTCCTCAGTCGACTCCGCGACGGAGCAGTCTTGGGCGCCTGCTCAACCCCCTCCAGTCAATGAGCTCAAGGATTCACCCCGTGACAATAACGTACGCTCCTCGAGCTGACCGGCGTGACTCCGATGAAGATGCTGAAACGCCTCCGGCCCAATCAATGTCCAGCGCTCACAACACAAGAACGGATCCACAAGCGCTTGTGTCACAAACTGTCCATGTCGCCGAGAAGAAGCCACCAGTCACATCCCATACTCAGCGTTCCGTGTACGTCAAGACCCACGAGTCTCTTGCTGAACTATTCGGCAAGCCCACCCAGTCTCGAAACGGCCTACTCGTGCTTCGGGTTGTGTTCGTTTGTATCATTTTGAATATCGGCACGCTGGCGATGGAGACTTGCGATGGGCAGAATCATGGCAGTTCGTCGCCGGGCTACCCATACCTACCGACCGAAGACGTGTACAAGGCAGCGGATGCATTCTTTGCCATCATCTTCTCGCTCGAGTTTGCTGGTCGAATGATTGCTCGGTGATGCAAGAGGGATGTGCTCACAGACATGACAACCTAGACCGACGTGCTTGCTCTGCTACCGTGGTACGTGCAGCTTATCTTGAACGCGGCTACGATCGACTTGAACGTGGACGGTGTAAACGATATCGCACATAAGATCGGGCTGCTCCGACTGCTCCGATTGGTGCGGCTGGGTCACATGCTACGAGACTACGAGAGCATGAAGATCCTCGTGGCATCGCTGAAAGCCAGTATTGCCCCGCTACAGATCACCATCTTTTTCCTCTTCACACTCGTTATGCTCCTCGCGACGGCAATATTCTACGCGGAGCAATGCTACAATTTGAAGACCTGCGCGTTCACCGACATCTTCAACTCCGCCTACTTCATCATGGTCACGTAAGTGTGTTAACGGCAAATTGCATCTAGTACTGTATTGGTGACAAAATCTATGTTGTCGTTTCGACAGGGTCGCCACCGTCGGATACGGCAATCAAGTGCCATCGACTAACAACATATTCTCGCTGAGCATTGCGTTCGTCGCGATGCTTTTCGGCCAGCTCTACTTGGCGATGCCGCTAGCCATTGTCGGCAACAACTTCCAAGACATGTACGAGGTATTTCAGCAAAGCAAGCGACGGAAACTGCGCCGACACGACACGACACTGAATCCGTTCGACTATGTGAAGCTGAATCGCAAGTCACAACGACTGTGCGAGATTCACTACCATTTGCTGCATGGATGGCGAGTCATTCACCTGAACATCGAGAAATTTCTGTTGAAAGGGCGAGAAATCAACCACATCGTGGTGGGTCCAAGTGAAGGCACCGCAAACACGCGAGCAAGCGGCTCTGCACCTACATTCGCACTCGAGGGAAGCTTGCAAGCCCAATTGCAACGGTGTGCAAAGATTCAAGAAAGGATCGAGAAGCTGCTGGAAGTCCACACGGAAGCCAGTAGGCACTTGGACGTGTTTGTCCCTCACAAACGCATATCAGGCACAGCAAGCGGTGAGCGTACGTCTTCAGGTGCAGACACAGTTCTCTCGTACATGCGTGCCCGTATCGCTCTCGCGAAGACTCGATTTGGCGCCGGCGGATCAATGGACGCGCGTACGATGTCTCGTACCCACCGCGGTCGTCTCTGGTTACTACTCGAGGTACCCGACTCCTCACCTCTCGCGACAGCGCTCAATCGAGTCATGGTCTTCTTCGCGTTGCTCAGTGTCTGGGTCTTCTTCTGCGAGTCGATGCCCGAGTTCATGGACAGCGGGATCGAGACCAATTCGTGTCGACATGTTGTTGAAGACTACTGCGAAAGTCGGGGCTTTGACCTGCCCGGTCATGGATACTTCATGAGATTTGCAGAAAACTTTACCACCAACTGGAACACACCGCTCGACTTCTCGTGCGACTCTCCGTCCGACGATGCTGCGTGCTATGCAAACGGAATCAACTTTGGCTCAGTCGCGGCACAAGCTTTATCTTGCGTCGACTCCTTCATGGCGTATGGGGTGGATCTCATCTGCTTCCGACTCCAATGCCTCAACTCATCCGTGACCTACCTCAATATGGAGCCGTACTGGATCTATCCCGAGTGGTGCTTCGGGTTGAGCTTTTCGATCGAAATGGTGCTTCGCTTCTACGCCTCGCACCACCGCAAGCGGTTCTTCAGTGATCACTACAACATGTTCGACTTTCTCGCCGTGCTCCCGTTCCTCGTCGAGTTTGTGTCGTACGTCATGTTTGGCGACATACCTTCATACGCGATCGTCGCGACGTCTCCGTCGTTCTTCTCCGTGATTCGTGTGCTCAAGACGACGCGTATTCTCAAGCTCACCCGCCACTTTCGGGGCACACAGGTGCTCATGCAGACCGCAAAAGAAGTCTGGCGACAGCTCCTCATTCCGGTGCGGTGTGTGTATTAGGTGGTCTTGGCAGGTGTCTCGTGCTGATGGCTGGTATCTGTGTGTCGCGGTTGTAGGTTTTCTTTCTCCTGACGATGTGTATCCTCGCAGCAGCAGTCTACTTCGAGATCGAACGAGGCACCGAGTGCTTCGTTGGCCAGCCTTGCACCTGGTGGGAGAAAGACCTCATGGCACCGTCCATCGTCGATGGGCTTCCTCTCGGGAAGCGCATTCTGATTCAAGACAAGCAACCGCAACTCATCACGGACATGGTACCGTCCACGTGGCTCTCCGCGGCAACGCTTACAACTGTCGGCTACGGAGACATGAGGCCACGTACATCGTTCGGACGTCTCTTCACCATTTGCATCGCAGTGGTGGGGACCATCTACACGTCCATGCCCATCACGCTGGTCGGTGCCAAGTTCCGGTCGCTCTATGCTCACCACGTCGAGAAGCAGAGCGTGCGCAGGGTACGTACTGCTTTTCCAAGGCGTTTCTTGAACGCAATTCAACTTGACAGGTGTGATGTTACCGTAGGGTGGATCCTCTGCGTCGTGGAAGACGAAGGGTAATCTTGTCGCTCGCGGCCCGGAATCGAAAGAAGACTGCTTGGCTGACGACGCCGTCCTGCCTCACTTGTTCAAGCTCAGCGAAGACGAGCTGGAGCAGCTGCGCCAGTTCCAGTCAATCAAGCGGACTCTACAAAACGTGCAACGGCATCTAGACAAGTTTCAAGACGTGCTGTCGGGGATTGTCACGAGAATCACGGCACAGCAACCGGGCAGTAATGCAAGTGGCGGCGGCTTTCCGCCGGTTCCTCCGTCCAGCAACTCGGACACAAACTTCCACATCAACATGATCTGCATGTGCGAGTCACTGGACCACACGATTGAAGAAAAAGCAACGCAGTGCTGGTACGTGACCATCTCGTGGTGTGGTCGGTAGGATGGGGTTCACTTTGTGCGCCTTGACCCTCCCTACCTAGGACACCCTCCTCCAGTGCTCAGGGCTGATCGAGAGGCTCCAGAGTGCCCCGCCATTCTACGAGGCCTTCCTCCCAGAAGACACGACATCGCTTCACCGCGCCACCGACTTTGAAAAGCTCATGAGCAAGGGGCTCAAGAACCGCTTGATCCATGGCGCCTGAGCTGGAGCCACAGCGAAGCACTGATATACGATATCACTGGGTACACAATGTGTCATGTGATATATCAGATATATATATAGATATTATCTCCGGAATTTGAGAGAGAGAAAGAGTGAAATTTCCGGAATCCAGAGACCCAAGTGTACTGTACCCAAGTGTAACCCACAGTCCCCGGTTTTGGGTCAAGAACAACCTGCGACAATCGATATGCGGTGCGTGACGATATGCTAGTATAGAGGTCGTTGCAAGAGTATACTACCGGTATTAGTATCACCAGCGCGGCATCACTTCATCAGCGACCGACTCAGGCGGCGGCGTGGGCTCTTCCAGCCGACGCGCCATTGCAATCACACCATCGCATCGTATTCGCGATACCTCGCGCTATCCACCCATCAATCGACCGCACACGGCGCCAGTGTTTTTCTGTACCAGCAGCCTCAGGCAGACAAGGCAGGGAGTCCAGTCATCAGCAAATGAAGGCGATTCGCGCCAAGGTCTCGGGCTCGCGCGTGCGGTACATGAAGGAAGGCTTCGACCTGGACCTCACGTACATCACGCCGTCGCTCATCGCAATGGGGTACCCGGCCAGCGGCGTGGAGAAGACCTACCGCAACGACATTAGCGAGGTCGCGGCGTTCCTCACCTCGCGCCACGCGACGGCCTTCCGCGTCTACAACCTCAGCGAGCGCAAGTACGACTACGCCAAGTTCCAGCACCGCGTGAACGAGTGCGGGTTCCCAGACCACCACCCGCCGCCGCTGCAGCTGCTGCTCGACATCATGAACGACATGCTCCAGTTCATGGCGCAGAGCGAGGAGAATGTCGTGGTGGTCCACTGCCTCGCGGGCAAAGGCCGCACGGGCGTCGTGTGCTCGTGCTTCTTGCTAGTAACGGGCTTCTACGGCAACATCTACGCCATGACCAAGGACCGCGAGCTGCGCGAGGCCGCCAACACGGCGATTCGTGACTTTTGGAATGCACGCGGCCAGGGCGTGCGGTACCCGAGCCAGGCGCTGTACATTTACTACTTTTTGCGCGTCGTGCGGCGGCTCAAGACGATGCCGAGGCAGATCCCGCGGCTGCGGCCCGCCAAGAAAATGGTCTATTCTTTTTTTGTTTTCGCCCTGCCGTGACCGCGGCTTGTTTCCATACACTGACGCGGGCTGATTGATGCATTGGTAGCTACTCACGCGGGTCGTGCTCAACGGCATCCCAGACTACGAGGCGTCACCGCGCGGAGGCTGCACGCCGTTCCTGCAGGTGCTTCCAGCCCCATCCCAGCATGACAACCCGCCGCTGCTGTACAACAGTTCGTGGCAGAACCCGAATTTCGAGACGTATGCAGCAGACCCACGCGGCAGCATTGTGTTTGAGACCAACTGTCTGATCCAAGGCGATATCTTGCTACGGTGCTTCCACGCGAACAGCTTCTCGATGCTCGGCCGCCACGTCGTGCAGATGTTCCACGTGACGTTCAATACGGACTTTTTCCACAAGAAGGTGAGTGCATTTTCGGCCATGTTGTCTTCGCCACTGTGAATGCCTGCTAAACAAAGTTGCTGTCATGTTGTGTGTGTGTGTGATCAGTGTGACTTGTATCGGCTGAAGAAGAAAGAGGTGGATGAAGCGCATGACAATGCACGCTTCCCAGACACGTTCTGTCTTGACTGCTACGTCGCGCCAGTGGTAGAAGACGACGACCTTGCTATTGACCAAGACGACCAGGACGCGATCGTACTCAACACGCACCGACTGAACCAACTCGCAACCGAGGGAACGTGCAGCGCAACTCAAGATACGATCTCGGAGTCACGCCGACCTTCCGTCGTGCAACGTGAACCGAATCTGCCACCGAAGGCCAATTTGTCGATGATGGGCTGGCTGTACAAGCAAGGAGGCTTCGTCAAGAGCTGGAAGAAGCGATGGTTCGTCGCTCGTGACGGCCAGCTCACGTACTTCTCCACGGCATCGGATCCGACGCCGCTTGGTGTCGTCGACCTGCATGGCGTCCAAGTGGACACAGCGTTTGCTGAAGAAACCACAGCGAGAAACAAGTACCTACACTACTTCAAGGTCATTCCGCGACGGAGAGATGACCGGACGTGGTTCTTCGGCGCCGATACGGAGCAGGAGATGGCCAAGTGGATCCGCGTCATCTCTGCGCAAGCTTGCCACGGTATCGTTCCAAGCGGCGGTCCGTCCAGTGCGCCACCGTTCCAAGCTGTTGCTCCTCGACGATCATCGATGACGACCGTGTCGTCCCAGCCTCGAGCCAGCACGTTCAACGACCCGCGGCTCTCCGACTCTCGTGTCCCCACACGACACACATCCTCGAGTATGATCGATTTCAGTGCATCATCCGGCTCAGTGGCGTCCAACGAGGCACATCGCGGTTCATTTGGCGCCGTCGGATTTACAGCGCGGCCGACAATCAACCTCAGGCACCCGAGCCAGGTCGCGCGTGTGCACACGGGCAGCAGTGGCAACGACGCGTTCTATACAGCATCGGTGGAAGCATCCCTGCGAAGTACACGGGAGTCGATACCGTCCGTGAGTGGCGAAGAGGACGAGGACGACGTGAGTGAGAACTTTCTCCGCAGTGACACCGTGCCGCAGTGGGCGTTCACACAGTCCAAGCCACTACCAAAGCCCCTGAAGCTCTCGGAGCATGACCGCCAGACCGTGCTGCAACAGGTCACCGACGATTTCAAGATCGGCATGTACATCTACACCGCGGACGAGCTCGAGACCGCTGCCAAGTTGCAGCAGTACGTGGCCACCCATCTCATGCAGTCGTTGCTGAGCGGCCAGCGCGCGACGATCGTGGCGTGTGTCAATGATGCACTGCGACGCCACCAGTTCGAGTACGCGCAGCAAGTGATCGAACGTGTGGTGCGCAAGGAGTTCCCGACGCTGCTCGATGCGATGGAGGGCAACCCCGCCATGTTTGTGGACACGATCTGTGGCGATGGAGATGCCGGTAATGGAGCTGCCGCATCGTTCTCAGCGCTACGAACGTAGCAGGGGGGAAGGGGATGATTAATAATAGTATCCGATGTACTGTACTGGGTAGTACAGTGTAGTAATAGTACCTCCTGTCAACTGGGACTGGGACTGGCACTGGCAGCCACAGTCGATGGATACTTGGATCCTGTATTAATAGCTTGGTACTTATTTTAATCGATTCGTCCAGAAATAGATCAATCGCATTGGACCAGACCGCGCTCGCTTTTGGCACCGCGAGTATGTCTGCGACAGTCGAGAGTATCTCTGCGACAGTCGCGGCCGAGACGGTGGATCCCTTTATCTCCTCGTGTCTGAGATGATCCGGATGATTTTAATTTAGTTGTGAGAGCGGTTCGGGGTCAATCACTTGGGTCAGTCGCTCCGTCCGGTGTGGTTCGTGACCGTCTTGGCACAAAACGCCAAGATCAAACTGGGTTTGGCTCGGGCCAGAACGAGCAATCGCTCCACGTTGGCGTGAGAGCCCCATGCAGTCGCCAATTTGCTAGGAGGGATTCATGAGCGCGCGCACATCGATGAGCACCAACGACTCAATCGAACAACCGCCTCCTCGCCATTCTCCACCACGAAGAGGGTCAACCCACGACGGGATGGTGCCAAGAAATCGCCGCGGTATGCTGGCCATCACCGCTCTGAGCTTAGTCAGCGTGCTGCTGCTGCTGACCGTATCGACATCGAAGCTGGGGCCGAGTGATACTTCCAACGACGTGAGATTCCACGCGTCGCTGACCGACCGAGTTGGCCAAGATAACCACCAAGCGACGGCATCGGTGGAAACACCGACACCAGAACCGACCACGCCACCTTCATCCGATCCGCTGTACCACCCCACCAGCGTCGCGGCCGACAAACTACTGACGACTCCGACACGAGAGTCTCCATCACCATCCCCAACCACTCTAGCCACTACAACACCGACACCGATGCCAACACCGACTCTCGTCCCTCACCTCCATGTCGGCGCTGATCAGCCTAGTCTGCTCAGCCCACTGACATCCTCTCCTTCTATCCGCTCGCGCCACGAGAACTTTGATACAAGCGTCACGCGTGACCGCGGCATCATCCTCGCACTCCACAACGGCGTCATCCCTCTCGGTCTCTCACTGATCAAGGACCTTCGCTGCCTCGGGAACCAGGAGTTAATCCAGGTCTACCACTGCCTCCCGAATGAACTCTCTCCGGCGTCTCGCGATCTGCTACTGCTCCAGGAAACGCGACTCGAAATCATCGACGTCTGCACAGACTACATCAACCGTGGCTTGCTCACCATGGACCTGGCCACCAAGTTTCGCAGCTGGTGGATCAAGCCACTCGCGCTGATCCACACTGATCTAAAGGAAGCTATTCTGATGGACGCCGACGCGATTCCGATGCGAGACCCAGCGGTGCTACGCTCGCTGCCAGGGTACCAGCACACTGGGACGACGTTCTTCTTCGATCGTGTGATTCCCGCGACCCAGTACCTGAATGGGGACGCCAAAGGACGACCTGGTGTGCAGCTTCTACAGGACCTGATGCAGCGATTCGACTACCGTGCCTTCAACCTCACAGGCCCTTCGCCATCCCACCACCTGCTCCAGTCCATGTCGTACATCAGAAAAACAGCCCATGAAATGGACTCGTCCATGGTGGCGGTGGACAAGACACGCGCGGCGAAGGCGATGGAGGTCTTGTGGTTCTTGATCACCAGGACGCGTTTCGAATGCGAGTTTTCGTGGGGCGATAAAGAGGCCTTTTGGCTCGCGTTTGAGCTTGCGCATGTCGACTACTTTTTCTCGCCGTGGGCAGCGAGTGTCGTGTCTTCATCGACCAACAGAGATGTCGAGGAACACCCGGATACCTTGTGTGGCAGTCTCGCGCACTTCCTACCAGTCGACGACGAGACCCCAGAGCTGTTTTATGTCAACGGCAGGGCAACAATACATCCGTTCCCACAGAGCATCGATAACATGCGCCGAGCCAACAAGAACCTGCTCTATAATATGAAGCCGACCCACATGACCCCACGCCAGCGGCGTGCCCCGAAAAAGCCCTCCAGCAGCTCAACCTTTCGCAACTTCCCGAACGAATGCCTCGTGGAAATGGGCTCCACGCCGTTGCCTTCGCACTTTGGCCACCACCTGCTGCGTCGCCGCGCGTTCTTTATGGCGATCCAGCTCGAGGTGTTCGACGCGCTCGACCAATGTGAGCTGCTGGGATAGAGGTCAGATGGATACATTTTCCTTTATTTACCGCCACGAAACACGGGACACAGGTGGGTTGTACCTCTATACAGTGAACCACGTACAATCGGACACCACTCTCTGACCATAAACTTGGAGATTTTATCGATCACTTATCGACCAATGTATGCGTTGTTCCTTTCGACTTTTTGTTCCCGGTGAAGTTTTATAAAAATCAGCCTGTCCGATTATACATGGTTCACTGTACGTACATTTGTGGTGCATTCATTCCTATAAATTCTCATATTTACTGTCTACTATCACCTTTTTAAATACATGTTCACGATAAATGATATGGGTTCATTTATCATTTATGCAGTGCCATCTGTAGAAGACCACCCACACAGCAACAGGCTGGCTCACGTGGCCAAGCAGTCAGCAGCGCACTTGATCGATTGCGCTGAACATGGCGCAACAACCGCCGCAACGAATCGCTGACCACTACGCGCATCGGCGCAAGATCGTCAACCTCGCCGACACTCACAGGCCGCGAGCAGCGGCGATGGGCTCGAACCGCATCACAGCATTCGTTTCGTTCCGCGTCCTCCTAATTCTCATCGTGCTGAGCTGTACTTGGACTGTTGTGATGCTCGGTGATGCGCTCAGCAGTGCAGAGGTCAAGACAAACGCCAACACCGTACATAAGAACTTTGTCCGCGGTCGCATTGCGCCTAGACCAACCAACACTACACCGGCGAGTAGTACCATCCAAACAAGCGATGCAAACGAGCTTGTCGCCAACGCCACCACTGAGCCGACCGTCGCGCCAACAACCAATAAAGCATCACCGCAGCTTATTGGTCGCCCTGGCCACGACGCCAAAGCCTCGTCAACCCCTTCACCAACACCACCAACACCTCGACCAACGGCATCGGTCTCGACCACTTCGATCCAGCGTGGCCCAAACTTTGACGCGACTGTGTCTCGAGACCGAGGCGTCATCTTGAGCCTACACAATGGAGTACTCGCACTCGGCGTCTCACTCATCAGAGAGCTGCGATGTTTGGGCAACACCGAGTTGATCCAGATCTACCACTGCTTCCAGGACGAGCTGTCCCAGTCCGCCAGAGACTTGCTCTTCTCCATCGACCACCGCATCGAGATCGTGGACGTGTGTTCGGACATGGTGCTGAAGGGCAAGGTGGCATACGATCGCGCACTCCACTTCATGAATTGGTGGGTCAAACCACTCGCTTTGCACCACACTGACGTCGCCCAGGTCATTCTTCTGGACACGGACGACCTGCTGCTCATGGACCCAGCCTCAGTACGTCAAAAACAGGGCTACCAGGATACTGGCACGCTCTTCTTCTACGATCGAGTGGTGAAATGCAGCTTGTACTTGAACAAACGTGTGCCTGGGAAGCCGCCACGACGTACCTCAAGAGCGTGCCGGCCTCCTTCGACTACAAGGCATTCAACATCACTGCGGGGCGATCGAACCCGTCCCAACGAGTGCAACACTCGCTCATTTACAATGGGAAAACATGCCACGAACAAGATTCGTCCATGGTCCTGATCGACAAGTCCCGCGCTGGCCAGGCGATGGCTGTATTTTGGTGGTTGATCACGCAGGAGCGATTCCGATTTGATTTCTCCTGGGGGGATAAAGAGTCGTTCTGGCTAGCGTTTGAACTAGCGCAGCGGCCGTATGCGTTCTCCCATGGGGCGTTGCCGTCGTCTCCTCCTCTCCCAACAAGGACATGAAAGAGCACCCAGATACACTGTGTGGTATTAATAGTATCGCCCAGTACGTCCCCAACGATGACCCAGTCCCCGAGCTACTCTACATCAATGGAAAAGCGCTGCTGGACCCGATTCCACAGGGCGTGAACGTCCGCAAATTTCCGACCAACAATATGCACAACACCAACCCGACCCACGTGACCCCGCAGCAGGCAAGGCGAGAACTGACGCCAGCCCAGGCAAACACCAAGTACCCGAGTGAGTGTCTTGTGGGTTTTTAATCAGTTGCGCTGCCTCCGAGGTTCAAAATACACCTGCTGTGGCGAAGAATGGTCTACGAAGGCGTCGTGCTCGACGTCGAGGCCGTGGTGGACTTGGCGTGCCATTTTTTCGGACCTGGGATCGGATTCTAGCCAATCTACTGATATATGTTATGAAGTATTTTTTATCCTTAAACAAAATAATCCAATAATTATACTAGTGATACAGTCGTGCAGCAGGCTAAATCTGCACACACCCGTCGCCCACACGACCACTCCAACGTGAGCGCAGGACAAGACCGATGGTATTCTGCACGCGAGACAAGCTGCGACACGTGACCGTGCCGTTCCTGTCCGTGACCAGGCTCAGGCTGCCTTGGCCGCGCTGGGATCGTGCAGGGCTCCCCTCGTCGTTCTCCGCCTTGACTGTTCGAGGTCGAGAGATGGCACCCACACCAACCTTAAGGAGCTACTCAAATGCCAGCATCCCCAAGGCCGCCGAGTGCAATTAGACATCGTGGTGCATCCGTGGGGATCTCGACAAGCATACCACCGCAAAGCGCCCCACGACGCCAGTCGCTCGCCGTCGTGCCGCGCTCGACCAGTTTCAAGCGTTGGCTCGTGGTGATCAGTCTCAGTGTCGCTAGCATCATCCTGCGCGTCGTCTTGACCAGTGACGAACTCAGCCGCGTAGCCAAGGGCGACGATGTATTGCGACTGCGTATCCGATCGCCACCTCGTGAGGCACTGCTGCCTTGCAACGTGACCGCACCACCACCACCAACACCATCAACACCGACTCAAGCCAATAGGAACTCCGATTTCTCCGACTCGGTCAGTGCGACGCCAACGGAACGAGCTTCCGACACCTCCACCACCACCACACCAGTGACTGCGTTGGTCGCGCGCACACCAATGGCCCAGCCACTGACAGTGACACCGACACCAACACCGGCGTGGCTTCGCATGGAGCCAACGACTCTCGTCCGTGACGGCGCCACAACGCGCGGCGCCAACTTTGACACCAGCGTCAGTCGCGACAAGGGGGGTTCGGATTATTTCCGAGCGAATTTCAGATGAAATCTGAGTGATACCTATTTGTGGCTACAATCTGAGTGTGCGGAGCATTTCAGAGTACCCAAGGTTACGCTGAGTGGGCGGCGCTACGTGTGTCGCAAATCGGGCTGATTTGCGATCACGACTCGCGCAGAAGAAGAAACCATGTCCCCACGAGCATCAAGTTGAAGGGTGTATCACTCAGGTTGTATACCCACACTCGGATTTCATCCTATCCTCTTCGCTCGAGTAACCCCCATTCTTTTGGGGGGGGGGAATTGAGGTCTATTGGCGTCTCCTTAGATACCTATAGCCAGGCTGTGCCCGTGGTTTAATCTAAACTAGTCTCGTGCCAATGGCCGATGTCTGACGCGAGGAACTCTAGTACTCCGTCGTGATCCGGTCTCGAGGCCGGGTGGTGGACTTGGCAGCTCGCTGCCGTGTCCATGGCGACGGTAGCTGTAACCCCCATTCTAGTGTAGCCTCACTCACATTTCATCCGAAAGGGACCTTCGCTCAGATTGCACCCGTTTTTCGCTCAGTTTTAATCTTTCCCCCGACAAGGGCATCATCGTCAGTCTCTTCGTCAGTGCGGTGCCACTTGGACTGTCCTTGATTCGCGAACTGCGGTGCATCGGCAACAGCGAGCTCATCCAGATCTACCACTGCACCGAGCTGCCTATGGTGTTCCAACAGCAGCTCGTGGAGCACGACAACCGACTCGAGATCGTGGACATCTGCCTCGCACTCACGCAGAACAACAAGCCCCTGCACACCATCCAAGCGCGCACGTTCCGCAACTGGTGGATCAAACCACTCGCCATGTTCCACACGAAAGTCAAGCAGCCGATTCGACTGGACGCCGACGACGTGCTGCTCGCCGATCCAGCGCTCGTGTGCGAGAGCGACGGGTACCGACACAAAACGGTACCCTGTTCTTCTACGACCGCGCCAAGCACTGTCCGCAATTCCTCAACGCTTCGTCGTCTGCGACCAAGTACCAGCCCTACGTGCACCACATCATGCCCTGGTAGACGAGCGAGTGCTGTAGGTGGTATGAAGGCTCTTGTAGCCGCCAGAGTCCAAACTGTCGGTAGTGGAATGTCTGCATGATGTGGTCCTGCCACGAACAGGACTCGTCCATGGTGGCCATCGGCAAGCGTCGCGTGGGCAAGGCGATGGAGGTGATATGGTGGCTTATCACCAATGAGTGATTCCGCGTCGAGTTCTCCTGGGGTGATAAAGAGTCGTTCTGGCTCGCGTTTGAGCTGGCCCAGCAGCCACCATACGCGTTCTCCCCGTGGGGTGTCAGCGTTGTCGAGTCCTCTGCGAATCAGGACATGCAGAAGCACAACACCATACTGTGTGGAAGCATCGCTCAGTACTATCCCAGCACCAATGCCTCACTTTCACCGAAATTCTTCTACGTGAAGGGCAAGGCGCTGGTCGAGCCGTTGCCTGAAGGAGTGGATGGGCCGACGACCACGAGTCCAAACGCTCGCCACAATGTGAACCCGAGGTATGTCACGCCGCGCCAGGGGCGTGTGGAGATCACGCGAAAGAAGCTGGTCGGTTTCTCTGGTGGCGAGTGTCTCGTCGGCATGGGAGCGACGCCATTACCTACTGATTTCGCTCCACGGCTCCTGCGGCGAAGGCTACTGTTCAATGCAGCGGTGCTCGGAGTCGAGCGGGTACTGAGGCAGTGCACACGACATGAGGCCCTTTGACGAGACCTGGGTACATTGGTGCCAATAAGACCGATGCATACGATAACGCATGGGGTCGATCGACGTCTTCACGAAATGCCGCTCATAACGACCTCGTCGTCCTCTTGAAACAAGTATTCATTATAAGAGGTTACCGACCAGACATGTGTTCAAAGTTGCACTCTATGAGCCGTTCACATATTCAATGATAGAGGTTTCAACTGAGATATTCAGCCAGCTGGTCCCGCTAATGAGCTCGTCAAGAGGTAGCAGAGATATTGCCACACATTCTGACCGAGGCGAATGGCGTTTCCGCGGCGCACTAGCGGCGCCCGCACACGGCTCCTCCCCGCGCTACTCCTGCTTGTGCTCGTGTCGCTGCTGCTGACGCTGCGGTATTCGGGTCTCCTGCCTACCTCCTCTAATAGACTCGCGTCGCGGGCCGTGGATAAAAGGCGAGCCACGCAGGACTTGCATCGCGATTCCGAGTTGGTGGATGGACTCGCTGACAAGGATCGAGATCTACAAGCAGACGCCGACGCCGACACCGACGATGAACACGACACCGACGATGAACACGACACCGACGATGCAGCAATGGAATCGCCACACCTTCGCGAGGCGCAGACACCAACACCAACATCGAGCAAGACACTCGCTCCACCTGCGAGTTACTACTTCCCTCCTGTCGAGTTGTTCCACATAGAATCGCCGGCGCATAACGAGTCGTTAATTCTTCGCAGTCCATCGTTCGATGCCAGCATCTCGAGGACCAAGGGCATCATCATTTGCATCCACAACGGCGTGTTTGCGATGGATATATCGCTGGTGAAAGAACTGCGTTGCCTGGGCAACCACGAACTGATCCAGGTCTACTACTGCGGGCCGCAGGACTCTCGGTAGACAAGCGCCAACGCCTGGTCCACCTGGACGACCGCCTCGAGGTCATCGACGTGTGCTCCGAGTACGTGAACGCCAACGCGTTGGGCGCCAACGCCACTGACGCGTTCCGAAACTGGTGGGTCAAACCGTTGGCGGTGCACCACTCGAACCTCGAGGAGCTCATCTTGCTGGACGCCGACGATATCCTCCTCCGGAATCCAGAGATCATCCGGCAAGTGGACGGGTACCTGCAAAATGGTACACTCTTCTTCTTCGACCGCGTCGTAGATAACCGCATGTACCTGCGCACGCGGCTTGGCCGAGACCGCACGCCACTGATTTAGTACGTGCTGGCCAACATGAACCACTCGGCGTTCGGCCTAGATGGTCCACGGCTGTCCTTGCAGCTCCAGAATTCCTTTGCATATTTGCAGCAGTCGTGCCACGAGCAGGACTCATCCATGGTGGCCATCGACAAGCGGAGGGCGGGCAAGGCGATGGATCTGCTGTGGTGGCTCATCACACAACTGCGGTTCAAGCTCGAGTTCTCGTGGGGCGATAAGGAATCATTCTGGCTCGCATTCGAACTCGCACAGCAGCCGTGCGCGTTCTCTCCGTGGGGAGTGAGTGTCGTGTCTAGCTACGCCAGCGACGACATGGGAGAGAATCTGCTCACGCTGTGTGGTAGCATCGCGCAGTACTATGCACCTGGCGCTGACGACACCGAGCCAGTACTGTTTTGCGTGAATGGTAAGGCGCTGCTGGAGGCCATCCCGCAAGGGATTTACAACAACAAAGCCCGACCGAACGTCATGTACAATGAGAAACCAACCCACGTATCGCCGCGGCTCGTGCGGCAGCGACGCAAGCCTAGCCTTGTCAAGTACATGCCCAAGTCGATGCGCGGGATCGCACCTGAGTGCCTCACGGGTTTCGGCTCGGTCCCAATGCCACCAGAGTTTGCTGGTTATCTCTTTCGGAGGCGGCTCCACTTCCTCGCGGCCAACTCGGAGATGTACGACCCACTCGCAGTGTGCGAGTTCCGCTGGGCCTAAATAGCTGCTCAGTGTACTGTACTTCTACCAAAAATGGACGGATTCCCGCAGGAATCTTGTACACCAGATTTCGGAGTTTTGGAAATTGCGATTATAGCTTCCTAACCGCAGGAAACCATGGGTTGTATGCCCTGAGCGTAAACGACTAAAATCATTTCTTTGGGAGATCATGTTTCTCAGGGAAAAGTTGCCAATCCAAACTCCAACATCGACGACTGCGATCTTGCACGCGGGCCAGCTTCTTGGTAAGAACATGCGCACGGAATGCAACGGTGCGCGAACATCCTCTTCGGAGTAGCCCTCTGCTCCGATCGGGCGTCCTCCTTTCCAGCGGCACTCACTATCCAGCGCGCTAGACTACATTGCTTGGCTGTCGACGTCTTGCATGTTATTGGTGTTTGAAGTTTTAACGAAACCAGTGTCGATTTTGGCAGGGATAAGTTTTCAGGGCGGTTAGACCACGTTTTGGCCAGTAGGAATCTTGAAGAGGGGGTACTGTATCCCCCTCTTCCAAATCCAAAATTTTGAAGTGGTCCAATTGATTTCCTCCGTCGGCACGGACAGTGTGGGGAAGACAGCTTGATTAGCGAATAGTGATGGCCTCTCTGAAGACCCCCTCGCTTGGCCCGAGTCTTGGCTCGTGGCATTCCCAGGTAGAGGCCTTGATCATGCTGCTTGCCGCGTCCCGTACCATGCCAGACCGGAGTCTGGTGTAGACTTGGAAGCACCAGCTCGACCACCTGCCCATGAGCCTGATGACCAGGTCACTCTTGCCGGCCGCCAGTAGCGCACAGGCGCCTCCGATCCGTAGGGAGTGTGACGAGTAGTCCTTCTTCTTGTG
>JAADXF010000220.1:0-29125 GCA_023337575.1 Pythium chondricola | reverse complement strand
GGTGGTCCACACCACTTTCCGGAACCTTCCACATTGTTTTTCAAAGATCGGTCAGATGGACCAAGAGTTTAACGCCTCCAATACCGGCACTTTCGTTTTAGGGTTTACTTCACATGTTGTGTGAGGTTTAAAAACATGTTGTATTTGGTTTATTTCAGTGTAGGCTGGTCGGTCAAAAACAATTGTGTCGCCTATCGATAGTATCGACCAATCAATGCGCATTCCTATGGGAATTCACCTGCCAAAAAACCGTCAGTTTTCCATCTGTTCTGTTCAAAATACAAGAAGTCAAAAACTCAGATAACATGTTGCATGCTGCAACATGTGGTATTAGGTGTGTTAATCCGTGGCGTCACCACACACCTGAAATATATGCTACTGCGATGGAGCTGTGGAAGCCCCTTGTGAACAGCCACTGTCCAATCAACACCGCCACATCGGAATGGGATGATTCGCGCAAGTCCTCGGGATCGGCGTCCGCGGTGGCGTTGAGATTGAGCTACCCAAGGTTGAATTCTACGCTGGCGAGCCTGTCATGGGCCACGTCAAGCTGACCATTCGAGAACAAGTGAACGCAGAGGAGCTCGAACTGAAGCTCAAGGGCAAGGAGCATCTTGGATGGCGCCAGCAGCAAGGCAAGCGCGTCCACCACCATCACATCAAGCACATACTGTTCAGCCACGAGGTGCGACTCCGATCTATGTGGTCTTAATATCATCTACGCTAGTGCTAACGGCATTGTGTTTGTACTTAAGATCAAACTGGTGGCGACTCCCACAGTCTTTCTACCAGGAGAGTACGTGTATCCGTTCGCGTTCCACCTCGCGCCAAACTTGCCAGGCAGCCACAGCGCTGTGCGCATCAAAAGAGCTAATAATATCCGTCGAATCACCAGCTCGATCACGTACAACCTGAAAGCGCAGCTCAAAGTACGGGGAACCTTCAAGGCAGACATCGGTGGTGAGCTTGGTATCGGTGTCCATGCGCTGCCCAAGTTTGCCTCTCTGCCAATCACCCCAAAAGAAGACACGCTGACTCGACCAGTCACCTTCCTGTGCTGCTTCAACAAGGGCCAGTGCCATGTCTCCGGCGCAGTGAGCACCAGCGTATTGGACTTCTACCACGGCGTCTTCCGTGTCCACGGCACGGTCAAGAACGAGTCGACCGCCGTGATCGACCACGTGGTTGTTCGACTGTACGAGAATCTCACCATGCACATCCCTCAAGGCTTCACCCACGGAGGGCTCCGCCATACTGTGTCACGCTGCGTGGACGAACACAAGCTACCAGGCGTGGCACCTGGTGCCTCCAATGACGAAATCGTCGCTGACTTTACCATGCAGCAAATGATGGCCAAGCTCAAGCCGTACACCGGAAACGAAGGCGACTTCTTTGGCGACGCGCTGCAGGTTCGTCAGCCGCTGTCACTGATGCCGACGACCGAGACGCTCTTTGTGTCCGTGACCTACCACGTCGCAATCGAGTGCTGCTACGCGTGGTGCGAGAACGTCAAGCTGGAGATGGAGATGGCCATCCACCTGCCTCCACTTGTGAATCCCGCTGTACCAGTACCAGTGGGGGCTGTGGTTGCTCCTTCATAGGCAGGCGTTCTTCCAAGTAAAACTGTATGATACTACTGTAGTATCCGATGACCAAAGTGCTCACAGTGGTAGGCTACAGTACCTACTTGCCTTGGTACTGTCACATCATCACCGTGTCAAGCTGGGATCGGCATTAAAATACCACGTCGCCTCTCCCTCCGGCCCGACCAAGACTGCGACGCGATATACTGCTACTCATGTTGCCCTCTCCTCCGATCGCCATCGCCCACCGGACTACTTGAGCGTGACCATGGACGGTACCGCAGTTGGCAGCACAGAGTGCAAGCTCCGACACTGGGACCGTGTGGATTTTCGATGCCACCCACTGCAGTACTGACACGTGGCCACGCTGTGCTGCTCGCTCGACGAGGCGTAGCATAAAATGCGGTCGCACGAGCTGCCCTGGAGAACGACGGAGTAGAAAATCGAGGACATCGACGTGGCCGCAGGAGGCTGCATTCCAAGCCGCGATGGACTCGTACACAATGTACCCACCACTTGACCGTGGCATCGACTCAAGGTTGTCCAAGACCCAAGTGAGCACGCCGATCGCTGTGTACTTGGCTGCCCACTTGACGACACGCGGTCCGCCCTGGATCCACACACTCGGCCTGCGACCTAGAAACCACATCATCACGGTGGCATCGCGTGAGTACCGTAGAAGAGTGCGAAAGACGCGCTCGTCGAAGAGACGCGGGTGCTGTATATCTTCGAGATGCTCCAACCACACGACGTCCCCACGCCGCACTGCCCACACTGGGAACTCTGCGAGCAATCGACTCAGCTGTGGACGGTGGATGAGAACCAACGAATCGATCACCGCTGGGGATGTGATTGTGGACGTGGAGGTGAACAAGCGTGTGCCATGGCGCCGAGTCGCAATGCGCTCCAGTGTACTGGGGTGCGCGTACGGTCTGTCGAGTCGCTGCAGCCACTTGGCATCGGCACCGATCGACACGTACTCTGCTGGCTCGGGGCAAACCCGAAGTATCCACTCTAGAACTTGCTGGTGTTCTTTGCCAACAAGCACCGCGAGTCGGATCCTCGATGCGTCTTGAATGAATGCCTCCGGATTCCATGCATATACTTGGTGGAGCACAGACGCTAGATCCGCACGTGGTTCCGTCGACGACGACGAGGAGTCGATGGTACTCAGACACCAGTGACGCACTGCGTCGCGGAACCCTGTTTGGTCGAGATCCAGGCGGGTAAGACACCATTGAATCATTGGAAGCGTCGCTTCCCGTGCCGTGTGCTCCAGTACCGATAAGCGTTCGCTGTGAGAGAGCGTAGGTAGGTGGGAAAGCATGTACTCGGCGATGGCCTGGTCCAGTCGACTTGAGCCCGAGATTGATGCATTCAGCACACGCAGATTCAGCGGATAGCCCTGCTCTTGGTGTAGATACTGAACCACTTGCAGACTTCCCGACCTGGCGCCAGCCTCCACGAGGTATTTGGGCGGTATGCGAGGATCCAGACACTCGGCAAACAACCACTGGAGCACCTCGAGGTGGCCATTGGTCGCAGCGACGAGAAAAACACCATTCAATGACCCCGTGACACCAAGTGGGTTCGAATGGATGAGCTGCAGCATCTCCAGGTCTCCATACTCGGCTGCAGTGGCCATGGCCTGGGCGAGTGTGACCTCGACTTGCTCGTACTTGTGTTCCAGCAGCCACTCGACCACGTGTCGATGGTGATTCTGAACAGCAAGCACAATCGCATTCGCCGAGATCGTGTCTCGTGCTACTGGGTGAGCTGCCAGTCGAACCAGTAGATCGAAGTCGCCTTGGCCGGCGGCCCAATCCATCAACTGGTAGCCTTCCGTTCGGAACTCCTTCGTCGGCTGCAAGTACCCGACACTCTCCACGAACGCGTAGGATGTCTTGCTCACAGCATCACGCCAACTGATGATGCCAAGATCACCCAGTCGGTCGTCATCGTAGCGGATACCACAGGCCAAGTCAATCGGGATGGAATGCCGTCGCACTTGTCCAGCGTGGTCCAACAACCATCGCACAATCGCCCCGTGTCCGTTGCTCGCACTGGCTTCCAGAGACACGATGGGGCTGTACTCGACAACGTGATGCCACCAGATCACACCCGCGAAATCGCCACGCCGACAGGCTGCGTACATGGCATCTTCGTGGAATCGCGCTGGTCGATGTCCCTGGAGTCGCATCACTCGCAGGAGCGCATCGGAAGGAACCACACGCGCAGCAGCCATCACGGCACGAATGCTGTGTATTCCATCAACCACGTCAGCTACCCAGGCGCGAGACCCCGAGCGCACGTGGCGACTACGCCTTTGTAGCTCTTCGACTGCTTCATAGTAGCCGTTCACTGCTGCAGCATCGAGAAGATCGCGTGGTCGAATGGGCGCGAGAGGCCCGTGGAGATACATCAGCGCTCGATAGAGTGTCGTGCGCTGCTCCATCAGTGCGGACAGCGCGAAGCAGCGCGCTCCATCTTCGTTCAGTAGGGGTATGAGAGCACGAGCGAACCATTCTGCATCCCAAGCTTCAGCCATTTGCGTGATGATGTGAATAATGCGCCCAAATTAAGGACTACGAGATGCCTAAACCTAATTGGATGGAAATGGTTCACGGTCAACTTGACTGTTCAGTCAAGTGAACAAGCAAGTGTATCGACCACATGTACACTTTGCGATTCATGTGACACAGAAACCCATGCAGTAAGCAAACGGCCACTTGAGCACTTTCAGGCGACGCCTTGTCACGACTGCGTGAAACACAGAGTTCATGAATCGATATGGCAGCTCGAATGCGTTTCAGCACATCGAGCCTCGTTCTGAAGCCTTGCCTAGCCGCAACCTCCATCGCTTCAGGTATCCGGATAGAGAACTTTGGGCATCATCGAACCGGTGCCCAATTAGCCATTCAAACACGTGGAGGTGGCCCTGGCTGAGAGCCATCGATACTAGTACTGCGCCATCGGACAGCGTCTTTCGTGCCACGGGGTTTTCGTTCAAGCGCATACATGACTCCTGATCCTGATCACCTCGGCTCGCTATAATACAAGGCCCATGAGATTGCGGTAGCAGAGGCTCTCGATATCCTTGTCGAACACGTACTTCGACCTGCTTCTATCTTCCCACCACATAATGATACTGTACCAACTAGTTATGTCGGATCAGAGTGCGTCGAGGCGAGCGAAGAGCTCATCTTCGTGGGCAGGGTCCACCAGCCACTACACGGCCATCACACACCCTTGCCGAGGGCTGATTTGAATCGCCTCCATTGACTGATATATCAACGGTATGGTGCCACCAGACCACGACAGTAAAGTTGCCACAATGGCATGGCATTGTAGATCGCATCATTCGCAAATCTCAGTGGGACACGCTGGTGTAGCTTGATCACGCGCAGCAGCTCCGGAGAAGGTGACGTACCAGCGGCGGCCATTGTGGTCAGAACGGCGTGAAGATTGGAGCGTTTGCGCGCTCGTATAATTGACGGATTCGCTCTACGCTTTTGTAGCTCTTCGACGGCTTACCACCACGCACATTCGGCTACACACGAAAGCAAGTCCTGCGTGGCGAGTGCATATGCAGCAGTATGTGGTAGAGCACGCTTCGCTGTGCGACAATAGCGCATAGTGCGACGCTCACCGCGTCATCGAAGTCGAGCAGCGCCACAATCGCACGCACGAACCACTGGGTATCGCAAAAGCATTCATCGGTACCTAAACTTATGCTCATGATTGACCGAATTTAAACAGTGGACGCTTTTTACCTTGAGAAATGAGTTGTACACCAATTCCAAAGCCCAACATCACGATAACTGCTTACCGAAAATTATGGTGTCTCAGCCTGAAAAGAGCCACTGATCTGCATTGGGCAGGATGAGCATCAGTTTTGCTGCAATGTCGTGCCAGGTGCACCACACTTTAGATCGAGCCCTGGCGAGAGAACAAAGATGGTTGAACTCGACGAGCAAGCTGCTCAAGAGCCTGTGACCTTCCGTGTGCAGAACACTACCTCTTCTCTGGTGATACCATCGAAGGAGTGCTCACGGTCACCACAGAGTGACAACTAGCCGCAGGAGGTACGGTTGTGAGCATGGATGCTGGAAAGAGATGGCTCTAATCGCTGCATGGTCGAGCTAGAGTTGAAGGGTACCTTCGTGAGCCGAGAGAGCCTCTCGTGGCAAGTAAAAGGCGGAAGAACTCGGGCGAAGAGCCATGAAGAGGACCTCGTCGACGTAAGTCTTCATGTGCGGAACGAATTGTCGCGAGCTACTATGACATGGTGCCGTGTAGCAACCATTCCTTTTATAGGATAGCTCGTTGGAGCCTGGCGACTACGAGCTTCCGTTCAAGGTTAAGATCCCGAGGGACTTGGGTGCGGATTATTTCAGAGTACACATAGGATGCAAAGTAAGTCATGGCTTGTATTGGATACAACCAGAGTCATGCGGACCATCGTCAGATGGATTGGGTGCAGACTGGATACTCGAAGAGTAAAACGATAACCGACCATGTATCCGGCTGTCTACAAGCAACCTTCGCACAAAATTATGTAGCCACCTAAATGTAGCCATATTGCAGCTGATTTGTATCCAATATTGGTGCAACGAGGTCAACTTAGATTCGATCCAAAAACTATATATATTGGTGAAACCACTGCAAACCGACATGGCATGTCGCATAATGCGGCTGCGCATCGAAGAAACGAGTGAGAGATAAGATGAGTTCCATGCACTGCGCAGGGTAGTAGATTTAGGCTACAGACAATCTCTCCTCGATCAGTTGCAGCTTGAGCATTCACAAGTGGTGATTCACTTCTCAATTTGCCATCACATCTGCTCAGCATAGCACCCTCCGCCCAGCCCAGCGCACTCCGCCCAGCCCAGCGCCCTCCTCCCAGACCAGCTCCGCTAAGCACATCGACAAGTCGCACCATGTCCGACGACGACTACGAGTTGTTCGACAGTGACGCAGAGAGCTACGAGTACGAAAGCGCTGGTTCGGATGGCGAGTATGGTGAAAGCCCGCTCATTGAGTGCAGCTCGTTCCAAGCAGCGTCCATGTTCGTGGACACTTTCTCCCCGCACGAATTCAGGGTCCGCCATAACACAAAGCGGCAGGACTATCGTCGTCAGATGCGCGACTGTGTGTCGCACGAAGACTGTTCGTATTGGGTCAGCATCACACGGAACGGTGGCAAAACTCTCGTTCACGAGCATGGTCATCACTCGGGCTCCGATGTCTTCGATGGCAAACGTGGTTTCAATAAGCGTCTCATCGATGAGATCGACGGGATTCTGCTCGCTTGCGCTGGCCCAAAAAATGCCTGAAGATCATGGAGGACAAATACAGAGGTAACCCTGCGATGTTGCTCATCCTCCCCAACCAGACGCAAGTGAAGAACCGCAAGCAAGCACTGAAGAACTCGACAGCGGACCCTACACCGAACACGCTCCTACAAGAGTGGTGCAACACACGTACGTGCACAAGCGCGCACGCGTTCTTTGGTCCCATGGCCCGATTTGATCCAGCGACCGATCTGGAGATTTTTTCCAAGCAGCGGAAAGGTTTCCAAGACGAGGTTTTGGTTCTCTCCTGTTTTCCACACAATGTCGACACACCCGGTGGCTAGGTGTTGTCGTTTGGGGTTGTGGTGACGTCTCAGCGCCTGTTGCGCAACGCAGTGTACGCAGAGAGGGGCCAGGGCGATGAACTTCTGGTGGCGGCGGATGGGACGTACAAGATCCACAGCGGCGGTTGAACGCTCGCTTCTTGTGGAAGCTACGGAGCTATCAACGCTCGCCAGTCGACGTCTCGGCGCTACTATCCATCGGCGTATATGTTTTGTCCGCGCCGAATCAACTGAATCGTACGTTCATCTATTCAAGTCGGTCAGGGACAGCATCCATAAGTTCTTTGATATCGGGCTCGGTGTCAAGTACGGTTCACTGGACCACGCTGACACGATCCTCAACACCCTCCGGCAAGTATGGCCGTCGATCCACCTCCTCAGCTGCTGGCCCCACCTAGCACGTAACGCGAGGAAGAAGTGCGTCGAGCTCGGTTGCCTTGCGTACTACGACTCGGTCCTAAAGGTCAACCTCCAATATCTACATGCAGCCAGATCGCGTGCGCAGTTCCGCGCACTTTCAACTCTGATGACTGCTATATGGACCGAGGAAGATTTTTCCGAATGGTTATCCAAACAATATCTACAAGACAACTGGTGCTCGTGGTTTGTGACGAGCAGTACCGTCGCCGGTGTGCTGCCAAGCCAGAATCCAGTAGAGGCGCACCACCGAGCTCTCAAGGCGTGCGCGATCGATACTCTCCGCGCCTCTACTGCACACGTTCTACAGTCCACACTACCCAGCGTAGTCGGATTTGGTGAAGCTCCCGTCGTACAGCGCCACTTCGTCGAAGGCACAGTGCCCGTCAAGGTTTTGGTGCACACGATTCTACTCAAGAACCACCAAAACCACAGGTTGGTCTTTGAGCCCCAATCCCGGTGAAAGGTCGTCCAGGCGATCCTATTCAATGCGTCGGGCTATGTGATCGACGGTGTAAACCTCAACGGTATGAGCGTCGATGCAATCCGCTCGCGTAGGTACCACAAGTCTCTGAAGGGCGAGCTTGATGGAAACGAAGACCTGGCCAATATCCAGATCAAGTACCTATCCCTGCATCAAGTTCTCGTGCGTGCCGAACTCTCGATATCCCACACGATCGAAACACCAAGCTGGAGCGTCACCGAGGTTTGCTGGATGTTATCTAACCTGAATTAGTGCGCCCCATGCTCACTCGGCGGTGCCCAATACGTGCTTGTAGATTGAGGAAGTGAGGGCCAAGTATCACTGTGACTGCAAGGCTCACATGGTCAGCGGCTGGTACTGTTCGCACGTCGTCGCCAAGATGGCTCTGATCGACAAGATCGATCTCACAAGATTGTTGCGTGACGCACCACCACGCATGCCTCCTGGACGTCCGCGCTCAGTACCAAGAGCGCTCGAAGTGGACCGCCACAGCACAGGCGTCTACAACAAAGACCGACTCATCGCTTGTTTGCAACGGAACCATGGCTACTGCCTCGACTGGAAGGTAGTGAAAGAGTTTGACAGAGGCCGCGACAGCTCGGTCGAAACCATCCCTGGTGGCGTGTCAACGTTCATCAACCGCGGCGGCACTGTGTACTGGAAGGTCAAGTTTGCCAACGGGCGAGTCGTCGAACTTGACTGTGAGGACATGGCTGCAACCATCACCTACTCACACGAGACTGGCTATCCGATGCGCTAACACCGGCCGATCTCCGATCATCGACTCAGTACATGAGCCGACTCAGCTGTAGTGGCACTCTCTTTGCATACCCCTCAATAACAATCTTCATCCTCAAGTAACCATCCGACACCTACGCTGCAGGCTCATTTTGTATCCGTTCAAGCTCTCCCCTCATAATGCATCCGATTTTGACTCACTCTTAATCTTTCCCCGAGGGACTTACCCAGCTCCTACAATCTCGAGCGACCAACGGTGGGCAAGTGGCATCACATCAAAGCCTCGGTCGAGTACAAGTTGGTCGTGACCATGGCCGGCCCTGACTCAACTGAGCGTACGTTCAACCAAGTGATAGAGGTGATGGAGCTCCCGCCAGAAGATTTTCGCGAGAATGCACAGTCCAAGTGTGTGGTCGAGACTGTTGTCAAGAAGCTGAGCATGGTGCCAATCCTCGGCAACCCCAAGTGTCGCGTGACTGGCACATCATTTGCCTACGTCGTGAACATGGCGACTGGCGTCGTCCGCGTTCACGGATCTGTCCGCAACAACTCGCACAACCCAATCAAGTCGGTGTATCTGCGCATCTACGAAGACGTCGAGGTTCACCTTCCGAATCGTCCAAAGAAGCAGACGACGACCCGTCGTATCTATGACGAAGAGTTTGATGGCGTCGAGCCGTGGGTGTCTAAAGGAGACATGGTTACGGAGTTTACTATGCTTACTTGATAATGGAGTCTATTGCGTTACATCTTGGAGTAGTGAAAACTATAGCTGGGGGGGAGCTAGCTTAGCTAACCATTCCTGGCGTATTTTCTTCTTGCCGGTGACCTACGTCATCTACCACGCACTGCGCGAGAGACGACCACCGCAGTCGGGGGAGTTTATGATGCGCGAATTCATCACGGGCCAGCGGCTTATGCGTGCACCACCGGACGACGACTCTGGCGCTGAAGGAGTCGAGCAACCAGTGCCCAACTGGAAGCAGTCGCCCGTGAAGCTCGTTGCTACAAAGCAAACGAAGCTTGTGACTGTCGGCTTCCATATCGTGATCGCAGCTCGCTACGCGTGGCACCCTGACGTGCGAGCAACGCTCTCTCTGATCATTAGTCCAGAACGACGCGCCATCCTGGGCTACCTGGACAAGAAGGAGAAGGCCACCACATCGCCTGAAGTGGACATCAACCCCGTGAAGATCGACGACGTGCCCGCGAAGCAGCAGCAAGAGAATGGGTCTCTCGACGTGCCCCGTGTCGAAGAGCCTGTGGCTGTGGAAGAAGTCAGCATGGAGGCAAAGTAGGCGAGGGCTGGGAGGTGAGGATTGACAGCAAGATCCTCTTTACATCAGTATATTTGGCACCACCTTGGCCAGTTGTTGCAGTTTTATCCTCTCAAACTTTATATGTTGTGCTTTTCTCAGCGCCGATCTCATTCAGAATCCTTCATTCTCCTCTACAAATAGATAACAGGTATCAATCGCAATTAACATTTTCTATTGCATTCGTTGATACAGTTTTTAAGGTTTTATGAGCAGTTTGAAGCAGTGTTTTGAGGTTTAATGAGGGGGGGAGAAAGCTTGGTCGGCCACGAGCAGTCCAGAATCGAGCCTCCGACCCCTCTGTGCGCCGCAGACGGGAGGCGAATATTGGGGACGAACGACGCTACGGGGGCATCTCCAGGTCGCGCCGCTCGACTGATCATGCTTCTGAAGCCGGAAGCGTGATGGATGCCGCCAGTCACTTGCCCACGACCGAATCGGACAGCGCGCCCGAGGAGTTTTCCATGAGCGAGGCGGATTTCTACCATGAAATCTATGCCCGCTACAGTAGCGAGAATCACCGCGCGCTGTCGTCGGAGAATCGATTCTGGATGGCCCAATTCGCCGAGTCGGTGAAAGGGACGACCATGAAACCGTTTGTATTCCCTCTGTTTCAGTGGCGCCACCTCAACACTAACGACCGCGTGCGCTCTCTGCCTGAAGCCATACAGGAGATGGTGGTGATTGAGCTCTTCTTCCAGAACCGGTACTTTGGCTCCCGCAACAAGACCAAGCGCGGGTTCGCCTCGGTGCAATCCTTGCTGCAGTCGTGGAATGCCTTTGTCACCAACATCGCCAAGAGTGGCTTTGCGCACGTCGTCTCGATGATGCTGCGGTCCAAGATGCGGTTCTACAAACTCACCTTGAAGGGACGCAAGATGAACGTCCACGATCTGTCCAGGAATGAAGGTCACGCGTGCGGTGTACGGGCTTCTCAGTCGTGCCCGATGTGCTTTGATACCGCCCTCAAGATGGACGAAGCCACACGCAAAGGCTTGAACCCAGGAGTGAAGATCAGTTCCACACTACGACAAGCAATCGCTCGGCTGGATCGTGATCTGCAGCGCCACGCAAACGTCGAGTCGGATGCTGAGATCCTCACGGATTCGGACACTGATATTCTTGGTGATTCGGACGGTGAGCCAGACGGTGAGCCCATGGTAGTGGCCCAGCCATTGGAGTCCAAGCCAGCAGCCCCGCCAACCAAGTACGTACCTGCGGCGACGGCCACCATGAAGGGCCTGTTTAGTGCAGACAGACCGCCCAAGCCACCCGCGGCGTCGCCTCCTCCTCTGCTCCCTCCATCGAGAGGTCGTCAATCAGCACTTGCTCACTGTCGAGAGTTGGAGAAGAAGTTGACGGAAGAAACGCTCGCTCGGTTAGAGCTCGAGCGCAAGGTGGTCGAACAGAGCATCCAGCTGACGAAGATGCACGCGATCTGCACGGATCTGCAAGACACGCTCGAGTCGCTAGTAACGCGGCTGGAAGTAGAAGGCTCCTTACGGATGAATAGACGAAGAAGCTGACGTGGAAGAGTGGGCTGGCTGTAAGTGTGTGTGGCCACATCCTGTGGTATGGATTCGGAGGCACTAGCTCACCTCTATCCTAGATCCGCCAATGGCCGCTGGGCGGTGATGACCTCGTACGGTAACTTATTACGATCCATCCACGAGACGTCCCCACACACCGCAGACGCTGTACAGAATGGAGTGCCACGTAACGTCACAACTCTGAGCTGATCTGAACTCCAAGTCACTTGGACCAAGTGTCCAGCCACGCTCGATCTTGGAGCCGTCAGCGAGGAGCACTGCAAGCTGCGACTTATTGTGGAAGGCAGCTTAGTTAGGCTGGTTCCACTGAATCGCGCCAGGCGCAGTGGGTTGCCGTCCAAAAGTCATCAGAACGAACGCCAACTGGACTTCATTCAAGCGAGAACTTGGTCATCCTCAAGCGGCTGAAGGACTCGGGCAAGGATGTCATCTGAGTGTGCTCAAGCCACAGCGTGGACCATTCGATGCAGTCCCAGAACGATGGTGTCCGGCAACGCGTTGAGTTTCAAGCGGTACAAGACCAGGTTGAGTCCCTGGGGCAGCGCCGAGTGAAGTAATCCATCTGGAATGCTTGAGAGGTTGGTATCGATCAACTGAAGCTGAGCCATCGTGGGTTAGTATGTTCGAGTCAATGCAGCTATGGCGTCCCAGCGAACAATGGTGAAGTTGAACATTGCGATCGCGTTCAGATTCGGAAACTCGAGAACGAGTGACGACGGGATTTCAAGCGCCGGACAGTGACTGAAGGCGACGTGACGCAGCGCTGACCGCTCGATGAGCTCGAGAACATGATCGCTTTCGTCGCTGGAGCCGGACAACAAACAACCGCGTGCATTGCAATTGAAACGCAGCCTCGCGCATGGATTCCTCGTGGCGCCCCAGGTGTGGAACTTGAGCTCACACCCCAGCAAACCATCGTCTTTCGTGGCGTGAGCGTTCGATCTGACGTGCTCCCTCACAACCAGTGCTCCCCACGTGAAGACGCCGCAGTGGAGTAGCAGCAGAATCGCTTTCGTGACTCTGTTTTCCGATCGTTGCGTCAAGTAGTCCACCGAGGTCACGATTTCCTGTCGCGCTGCTTCAATTGCCCACATGTCGCTCTACGAGCGCTCGACTGGAAAACGATACACCTCAAAACCGAAGTTATGGAAGCGCGGGGGCATCATCAGGATCGGGATCATGACAGTCGTGAGGAAGTCCAGCCAAACATCAATCGTGAACACCAAGACCAGCCACACGCCGTCTGATTGTCGACGCTTGAAGACGCCGTACAAGACCAACTCGATCACCGGTGTGTGCACACAGTTGATGGCGATCCCGATGATGACGAAGAGTTTGATGTCGCGCGTGGTGACCAATCGACTCAACATGAGAGCCTGGCATGTCTGCAAGATGATCTGGAGGAACTGGCAAAGCTGGAAGACGAGATCCACGGCGTCGCTGCGCGTCACAAACTCGATGCGTGACCAGGACTAGATTGCAGACGAAGTTCGACGCGCAGTAGCGACCCAGCCGCGCTCCTGCCCAGCAGGCGTGGCCCTCGACGTCACTGCGGGAGACGTGCAGCCGAAGGACAGCTCTCGTGCACGGACTGACTGAATGCTCCGGCTGATGGCGACAGCGAGCTGGATGATGCCAATCACGACGAACGACCACGCGGAGAGAACTATGCGGCTTTGCTCAATCTCAAACATCCAAATGTTCTGGTACACGCGAGGCGTTAAGAGCATCAAGTGCACGACGGCTGCCACGGCTGCGAAGCATGCGTTGAAGATATGGAAGACAATGATCAAGCACCAGCACACTCGGAACACAACGGGAGACAGCTCTATGGTGGGTCGGCGTCCAGCATCTGTACTGCGTGTCGCGTGACGTCTTGAGCTGATGGTACACCTCGGACCCTCGTTTGTTTCTCAACCGGCACCATGATTACCCCGCTTCTCGTCCTCGAGTGTGCGCTTGACGAGAGGCTTTATCGAGGTCCAACGGAAGCAAGATGTTCTGTCGGTCAAAGAGGCTATTTCTAGTGATGTGCACCCACACGCTGGATACCCAGCCGCGTACTCGGCGAAGCTTCCCGACGCTGTAATCTTGGAGGCGACGACAAAAGTGTTCGCGCAGAACGTTCACGCAGCTACGCTCCTTCGTCACATTCAACTGCACGGTGACGCAGTGGCCGTCGACGGCTGCCTTGTCGAGCGCCAGCACCCCACCCCCTACGTCGTCACCATGGATTTGATTGCCACCAATTTCTCCATGCCGTCGATTCCCGAAGGCATTTACCACGCCGACTTGGCGCAAGGGATGAACTTCCTGCTCTACAAGAGCAATCTGACCACGCTGCCAGAGGACATCGGCGCAGTGTGGGGATACCCCAAGTGGATATTGTTCTGGCTCGAAGGCACGGACTTGGAAGCGATTCCAGCATCCTTACGGGAGCTGCACATCCAGAAACTCGCGCTGATGGGCAACGATCGGCTCACCACATTGCCAGACGATGTTTCACGAACGAAGCCTCCACGTGGCTCCGACTGTCGCGCAATCGCCAGCTAGCGAAGCTACCACCTTTTATCGAGCAACCGGACCAACTCACTTATCTGATTGTGGAAGACACGCAAGCGTCATCCATACCAGAGCGTTTGCAGGCGTGGATTAAGTCGAGTCAAGGAGCGTCCGGCGTCATATCATTCACGGGGAGTCCGGTGTGAACAGGCAATCCCAGCGACCCCACGCTCGTGTCACGAATGTGTGCCGAGGTTTCCGCATTGGCCAAGGACGAATTTCGTTTTGACTTGATCCTCGCCCAGCGCCAGATCTCATCGTAAAAGCAGTAACCGCTGGTGTGTCAGGTTGTGCACAGCCGTTGGCGATCAACTCGACAGCGAGATTATTTCGGGATTTCGGGAGGCTGACAACACCGCAACCGACGTCCGTGCTCGTCGGTGTATTCTGGGTCCAGACCTGAGGAGGCATTGACAACCTACCTATCCACCACGTACTTTGGCTCCACCAGTCAAACCGTACGATAGCAGTACGGCTGGCGTACGCCGATCGCTGGCGCTTCTTCAAGACGCGGTTCAGGCTCCTACGCAATGCCGCCTTCCTCGTTGGACTATCGGCACTGGATATTCGAGATCTCTGGTACAAGTTGACGTGGGTCGGGGCGTACGACGCCTTCGCGTTCACGGCTGGCAGTCGCGGCACGCTCGTACCGACGCCACTGCCACTCAAGAACCCATTGCCTACCCCCTTCACCCACTACGAAACGGAGCAGTTCTCCGGGTGGCCGTCCTACCTCTCTCGATGCGAGACACTCGCACCGTTCTGCTCGCCTGGTAGCACGTTCTTTTTGAACGCCATGGGCAGCAACTGCCAGGTCGGTGTCAAGGGTGAGAACAAGACCATCGAGCGGCTCGTGATGACCAGCAACGTGCGCACGGACTCGATGGCGTGGGCTGCATGCCGCCTACTGTACGGGCACCGCCGTCCAGCGATCTGCCAACAGACCATTGTCTCGAGGTTCGAAGAGAGGTATCACTTTGAAGCGATGCCCGTCGAGTCGGAGTGGCTGGCACCAGTTGACAGCGCTGCTGAGACCGAGTTACTGCGCTTCCTGGAGCTGATCGCGATGAGCCACCCACGGTACAAAGTGGTGTGCACTGGCGGGCTGGCGTACACAACGCCAGGCGAGTACAAGCCCACGATCTTCGGCTGCGCAAGTGCGAACGTATTCAGAGCCGAGTACGCTGGCGTGTACGCGACCCACTTCCACCAGCTAGCGTTTAACAAGGCCTGGCTTACCGACATCGACGTGATCACGCTTGCGGACGTCTCGTACAAGATCCGACAGAACACGATTAACGTGTTCACGATGGAAGAGGAGCAAGATGCCGATGGCAAGGTGGTGGTGTCGATCACCGAGAGTACGATGAACAATTTCGTGTCCACGGGCCTGCTGTACATGCTGATGATCATCATCGACATGATCCTGCTGCTGTCACAGATGTACACTGGCGTGGAGTTGGTGACGCAGTGGATCCTGCCTGTGATGCGCCAGCGCGATCCGAGTGCCTTCGACCTTGAAGATGATGCGAGCTTAGAGCCCGTGTGTGCGGCGGACACCAAGGATATATTCTTCACACAAGAAGAGTATGCATCGTTCTTGACGAGCTCGTTGTATCGGCAACCGGTGATCGTGTTCCTGACGGTCGTGAGCCAGTTGATCTCGTGGGGCATCATCATCCCAAACTCGGTCGTGTGGACCTGGAGTCTGTCCAACTACTCCAAAGCTATGGCCTTTGCCAGTAGCTTACGACTGTGGACGTTAATCCTGATCGCTCTCAATATCGTCTGGGATACGGTGGTGTTCTTCTTCGAGAAGAAGGCGTACGCGTTTGCTCGAGCCACTTTCGTGTCAACCTTTGAGGTGATCGCTGTTGGCGTGATTGTAGCCTTCGCACACAAGAGCGAAGTGATGGCGATCTCCGAGGCCAAGTTCGGTGTCGAGCGCCAGCGGATCAATGACTTGGTCTCTTTCCCAAGCTACATCGCCCACGGCAACACGTTCAACGAAGACCTGGACCACGTATCCAACAGCTCGCCAGGTTTGCTCAAGGTGATGTACGCGCCGCTGCTCAAGATCGTCTTCCACAGCGTTCTAGTAATCTTCGGTTGGCTGGTTGTGAAGCTGCCAATTATGCTGTTGTTGAAGACATGGTGGGTGACTCATGGGTACAGGCAACGTATCGTGTGCTCGGCATTCAACAAACGCGGGGCAATGAGAAAGGGAAGCATGCGGGCATCGACCGGAAGGTGGCCATGGACCCGGCCCATATTATCGACCAGCCTGACCACAACTACCGCCGTTTGCCGTTGGAGACGCTACTTGGTGTTCCGATGCGAGCTAGAAGCCTGGTGCGGTCGACGCTATCGATGCAGAAGACGGTGAACGGGGAGGTTCTGCTTCGACCAACGATTCATCTCGATTTTGGTCTCTACGTCCACGACCGCAAAGTCATCGCTCGCAGTGGGTTCTGGACGACTCTTCGATCGGTTGTGTCTTTGCCAATACCTCCAGGGGCATCGAGGACGTCGACACGTGTGACATCGATAGCAACCATTGACACCGCTGGACTCCGGCTCGACGACCAAGTTCCCCGTCAACGACACGCTGACCACGAGGACGTGAAACCTTCCGCAAGAGGACGAGCAATCGCGCCGTTTGTGCGTAGGCATGAAGGGCCCCGTGTCCGCCGAGCGTGGTGAACGATAATACTTCAGTATATTGAATTGGACACTGCAATTATTCCAATAATTAATGGTCTTCTCTCACATAGCCGGGGCAACTTGGACACCAATGATTTGTACATCCGACAGTGTTGCGCGTCGTGTAAACCCAGCCTTGTCTGCTCGGTCAACTGCTCCAGTGCCTTGTATCGAAGACACACTCGGTGGGATTCCAGGTGGGTGACAGGCGTCCGTTGGCTGAAGATCTACTGGCATCGGTAATCTCAACTCGAGGTTATACCCATGCGAGGTGCGTGGTGTCTTGACCTCCGTGAAGTCTTCCTCCTGTACTGTTGATCGCTGGGACTCGCGGCCTTTAATCGGATCGAGAAAGTCAAACTCGAGTGGTGGTGGAACATTGGACGCGTGCGGTACCAAGATCAGAGGCAAGTCGAGCGAAATAGTCGACCCTCCATTCGCGTGGCAGACTTCGACTCGCATCGTGTAGTCGACCGCCAAGTACTTAGCTGCAAGATAATGTCTTGCTCGTGTTGGAGACTGTGTGCGAGTTGCTGAATGTTCATTTGCCTGTTGGCATGCGCTGACATGCCTGGAGCGATGGCAGTGACTGTGTGTTCGATGGCGTTAATCAACTCAACGGCGTGAGGCGGCTCACGGTCTTCATCTTCTTGGTCGCTCTCGTGGAGTGACACGTTGACCAACAAGCAAAGTCGGAGCAGATTCACAGCTACAGGCGAACGATTCACGACGTGGGTACGGAAGTGGACGACCCCAGTCTCGAGGTCTACTGTGCGGTTGTGGATGGTCGCGGTGACTAATGTGCTACCTCGTCGGCGACAGAAACCTTGCAAGCGGAGAACCCACTGGATCAGGTGTAGAGGCGCAGATCGATGCTGAGGGTTGCGCAGTGTGCCACACTGTGGATGGATCTGGCACAATTGTGACAGGGAGCGTTGCCTTGACCTTGTTCCTGCTTCGGAGTGAAATCACGGCGGCGAGTCGATAGCTCCTCTTGATGATGGCGTTGGAAACATCGCCAATTGATGGATGTTTGAAGGTGAACGTTGGCTCGAGATCCGAGTCGAGCGCGAGTTTGAATGGTACAGCACGCGTAGCTTCGAACGGAGTCAGGTCGCTACCAAGCTCAGTCTATTGGAAGGAGTCTGTCTGTTAGGAAGAGTTCAGAGTGAGTGGCATTCACGCGTCCTTACTGTTTGGTAGAGGATAGTTGCCGACCACTCGAACGATCGCCTATCGATGCATCCGGTCACAATCTCGGTACCGCTCAACACGATCGCTACATCTGCGTGCCAGTCACGATTAGACACGCTAGGGGGTTTGATAGAAGATCGAACATCATACAGTACTTTGCTCACCTTCCACCTGGAGTGACCCCGCGCTTTGGTTCTTGATCACGCCGACTATATTCTCACCAGAAGTGAACGTCGCGTCGGCTTGCGTACATTAGATGCGCAGTGTGAGCTCCGGGTCAGAGCCGAGCGCAACCACTTTCTTCGAGTGAGGCATAAAATTCCTTGACGATGAATGGGTAAACACGAGCCTAACTTGGGCTGACATGACCACCGCACCCACATGTATTGTACCTCAGCAGCCTCAATGTTCTGAGCTCCTTTCTTCGTGCTCTATGTTTGTCCTCGGGCCCCTAGAGCAGGTCAGAAGCTGAATCATTCTTATTGGTGTTCGCATTCTCCGGAAATTTCGTTTTTTTCATACGAGAGGGGTGGGCTGGTAGTGCGCCAAAATTGAATTTTGCAGGTACTAAGAATAGTGAGCATGTGGGTTCTTTCTTGAGGGCTTGTACCAACGTTGAATTTGAGGGCTTACGCCCCCAAATCCAAGTTGATTCTCGCCCGCAAGCCGATTGCTCACGCTTTCCATAGACCGGGCTCCGTGCCTTTCCTTCTCAATCCCACCAAGAGGAGGATTGAAACTCTCTTTCCACAAGAGTATCGCCTAGCGGTGTGTGTAGAATTGCAGCTGATAAAAAGCTGTTTCTTGAGGGCTCAGCGCTATTGCATCGGGCCCCACCATTCCATAGGTGCGTTGTCATGCACGCTGACAGCGCGACGGCTGATTTCGAAGACGGCATCATGAACTCTCAAATAACTTACCCTAGTGAGACTTGATAAACCAATAAACGATGCAGTGATATATAATTTGTATAGTGAATTAATGTGGATACTGTCCTGCAAATGCATGTACCCTTGATAGGTGCATGTAACTCTGATTTGTTGTTGCTACAAGTATTCGCTCACATACGAACAAGAACAGGAAGTGAACTGTCAAATCAGATGCAAACGCATGCGAAAGCTGGCAGGACTGGCGTACTCCTTCGGAATACCAGTAAAATTTGAGTCTTCTCTCACATAAACGGGACATGCGCGCAGCTACGTTATTGCTCGAAGCACTCAGCGCGATAGAGCGAGTTGCTCTGATGAGGTTTGCCTAAAGTGGCCGTAATGGTACGACCAAATCGTAGCGAAAGTCGCCACTGTACATGGGATCAACCTCACCACACGCCCAGACACCATCCGTCTCAACGGAAGTGCACGCTGGGCTACCTGATAGCGATACGATGCTGGTGAGGCCGGAGGCTATTCGTTTCGCTCGCCACTCCAGAAGCCATAGGGGGAATGCCGAAACATTGGTGTCTTTCGCCATGAACTGCCGTAAACCTGCCGTATCACCCAGATTCTCAGGCAGCGATGACAGTGGGTTCTCCGACAAGCGTACACCGGTGAAGCTCTGGTTCGCAAAGAGCTTGTCAGCAATGCGCGTGATTTTGTTGTCGATGAGTGAGAGTCTGCGAATCCGCATCTTGGCAACGGATGAAGGTAGTGACTTGAGCTTCGTATGTTCGATCTTGAAGTAGCGCCAGCGATGACCAGTCCACACATCGCCACAGTCTTCAGGCAGGCTTGACAAGTTGCTGCGGTAGATCAGCAAGTTCAAGTTCGGTGGCAGAGTGTCATGGAGCAGTCCGGGTGGGAACACCGTAAAGTTTGTATCGATCAGCTGAACTTGAATCGCGTGTGGGTGATGGAGCTTGCTGATGGACGCTGTCACTGGCCAGTCCATGATGGATACATTGAATGTCTCGAGCGCTAGGAGGTTGGGAAACTCGTGGAGATTCACTGGCATTGTCAACATCGCGCAGTGGCTGAATGTGAGCTTGGCGAGCACGGTGCGTTCCACCCGTGCGAGTGATGTTGTGAGTGTAGCCCCGTCACGCAATCGATGGCAGTTGAGATGCACGACAGAACACGTGAGGTTGGTGGCACTCCATGGGTTGACGTAAAGTGCGCAGGGTTCGAACTCACTGGCGTGTTGGCCTCTGTGCCTGGCCCGCACTTCCATGGTCACAACCATGATCGCCCACAGAATTGTGAATGCATGAAACAGCCACTTGCGTACACGTCGACGGAGGATCCTAGCGGCTTCATGGCTCGATGACAAAGTCGTGGACTGCTTGCGTTGATACGACTGCGACACACTCGATCGTCGCTGACTGGCTGTGCTTGGTGCCCGCAGTCGGCGATGCAGCAACGACTTGATACTGGAGAGACTGGCAAAGATCGCGATGTGTGGAAAGACGGAGGAGATGTAGTCCGCCGTCGAGGACACAAGCACTTGTCGTAGCTCCAACAAAAGCGCGATGAACCAGGTGTCGTCGTAGCCAAGCTTGTCGGGGAACAAGAACAACCCCCAGTCAAACACCAACGCATACGGAAGGATCACAGCGATGGGCACACCGACACAGACTGAGAACTCGAGGATCACATCGATCACCACAGCCGCAAATCGCCGCCGTCGATTGCTATGTGGAATCGCCAGCTCCGTGAGAGGCAAGTAGACGCAGTTGAGCACGGCCAGCAGCACCACGACGTTGTTCACCCACAGCCGTGCGACGCTGCGGCTCACCTGCTCGACTTGATATGTCTGTAGTACAATTTCGGTACCTTGTCGAGCGTACAGCATCGCTTCAAAATGTTTGCCATGGAAACCGAACAAGCTCTCGATGTGGCTCATAGATTTCGTTAGTTGCGACGACAGGCAATACTGCTGCTGGCTGGTCTCAGATACGGTAGATGGCGAGATCGCAGCGACTCGTCCATGGGTAACTGGCTCGTTACCAAAGCTTAGGTGACACCGCCGCACCGAGAAATACACCAGTTGAATCGCCGAGACGAAATGCACCACCGCGATGACCACAAACGTCCACCCTGCAAGCGAGAGTACAGTCATTGGGATCCGCAATAGAGCGCCACTCTCATACACCACAGGCTGACTGATGAACACGTGGACCACGCCCATCAAAAAGACGAAGCCTGCGTTGAACATGTGGAAGAGTAGAAGAAACCACCAGCACAACGAGAACACCACGCTGGACGACACGAAGATGTGTGTGTGTGGAGCGTCTTCATCCGGCGTGGTGAGCCGACCTGGAATGGAGCCTGCAGCGCGCACGTCATGCGAACTCTGGTCGTCGCTCATGCTCCTCCGATATGGACGTTGAGTGGTCGAATGGTGAGCTGGACGGGCTGGCGAGTTGTGTCCTGAAATAGCACGTTTAGGAAGGTTGATAACCGGATGCTGTAGGATCGCATTCATTTGGGCTCCTAGTGTCAGCACACCACTTACTTGGATACTTCTGAGACACGATCCTCACCGCCAGATCCAATCGATTGTTCCTTGTGCTTCTTCGCATCGTTAAAACTGCGTTGTGTCTTTGAAAGACTTGTTCGGTATTCGCACAAGCGTGTATCGTCACCCAGTTTGATTTCTTCAGCCTGGGCAACATGGGCATTCTCTTGTGATCTAATCCGTCTGGATGGGAATTCACTAAGATGCCATCACTCAACAGCAAGGTGGCGATCGTCACTGGTGCAACCGCACGCACGCTTGCCGAGAAGGGAGCCACGGTCGTGCTGGCTTGTCGGGATGGATCCAAAGGACGTGCGACCGAATCAGCGATTGCCGCATACCTGCAAGCCAACCAATCCACGGGGAGGGTCTTCTTCAAGCAAATCGATCTGAGTCTGCTCCACAGCGTCCAAGATTTCACCACAGATATCCAGCAAGACTTTTCAACGGTTGACTTGCTCATCCATAATTCTGGTATCGCGGCGCCAACGGACGTACTCACTCCAGACAGATACGAGACTATGTTCCAGGTGAACTACCTAGCTCCATTCCTTACGACAGCATTGTTGTACCCAGCCCTGCGGGCTTCACCTTCGGCTCGCATTGTGGTCGTGAGCAGTCTGGCGCACCGCTCGGGCGTCTATCAACTTCCCGATACTCGTGAAGAGAACCGACTATTCTCTGCTGCGATACGGGCGCTCCAAGCTCGCAAACTTGATGTGGACACTGGAGCTCGCCGAGCGGTTGCCTACCAACGGCGTCTCCAACCTCATGTGTGTGGCTGCGCATCCTGGGATGACGTACAGTCCGATGGTCAACAAAATCATCGAAAGCCTCACACCACGTGCTCTACGGGCACCACCTGAATACATTGCATGGTGGCTCCTGTTCCAAGACACGGACGTGGGCGCTCTTCCCACACTGTACGCTGCCACGTCTGAGAACATCAAGAACGGTGACTACATTGGACCAGCGGACTATGGTCACCAAACAGGATATCCAGCAGTGCAGACGCCAGTGAGCCATGCAAAAGATCCGGAAGACCGCGCCAATTTGTGGACGCTGAGTGAATCGCTGGCATAAGTGCAGTTCAATGTGAAGTAGGTGAGATGGATACATTTCTGTTAAATTTAATGATGGATATTGTATTTCGAAGAAAATCACCAATTTGATTCTCACAAGCCGGTCTGTCAGTATTGATCTCACTACACCCGAGCGTACAGTCTCCTCATCTTCGACTGCTTGATCAGTCACTGCCGCGTCGTGCTGCACAGTACATTGTACTGTGCACATCCGAACCTAGGTTTGTTTAGTATATCTTGAGGACTCAGGCCCGCGGAATGATTTGCACCTGACACCATAGGAACTGGGGGAGATTTCTCTTTGAGAGGATGGCCAACACTGTAATCGAGGGCAGGAGCGAGTCCTCAGGAGCCCGGAGCTTCGCTCTCCTGTCAGAGTCTATTCGCACTCAGCCTGCTGATTTGGCTTCGATGAGGGTTTCATTCGTCGTCGTGGCAACACGTTCATCCCCAAGGGCTACCATGCGATGGCACGGCTGCTGCACTGAGGCCGCCGAGTTCAAATCTGACTGATGGATCAACCCGAGCACTGTAAGTTCGTCAGATCGTCAGCAGCAAGTTCGGCTCCCGCCCTCGCATGTGCGTCGGTATGAAGCTCGCGATGGTGGAGCTGCGCGTGGTCGAGGCCAACCTGTAGTTCTTGGGAGGAGAACGTAGGAGTCGCAGACTTGGTCGCTAGATAGGAAATCTCAAAGTGTTCTTTTATTATGATCCTTGTTAATAAAGCTAGACATGCAAACATGTAGAGTACTATAGGCATTGACCGTCCCTAGTCGACCTTGTTGAATTCGTCTGCCCATCACCTCCAGCCTCGGTCGTGCCTGTGCACAGACGAGGCTTGGGCGGGACCACTGGATTGCTGCCTGCGTGAGAGCTTGTAGGCTCGTTATAAGTGCACCAAACGAAATGGTGCAACATGTGGCGACTTTTTGTTGTGGTGGCTAAACGCACCGAAGCGTAACCGAATTATGTGGAACCATATGCGGAATATTCGCATTCGAGCAATTGCGTCCGGGAACATTCCGGTTAGTGAAAGGGGTTAACCGTTATATTTCTGAGAGTGTGTGGCGAAAAATAGACTGAATTAAGGTACATATAGTCACTAAAGTAGGATGTCAGCCATGGTTGAAGTGGTGCAAGCAGCGAAATTTTGTGAAGTCCAAAGCACAAGTCATGTCGATGGATCGCGGCCTAGTTGTCGGTGCATCGGCGCTACAAAAGCAAGGCAAATCCACAGCTCAGAAGTTGAAAATGTAAAGGCGATGTGTTTGACCGAATAGAGCTACCGAAGACGGACTTAGCAACCAATTTGCTTGCGGAGTATCTCTGACACCATCACCATGTAGCGTGCTCGATACGCCGTCCCTGATACCGTTAACTCTGGCTTCCACTCGTCACCGTGTATCATGATCTCGAGAAACGCACCACTACAGACTCCGCAGCTGTTGCCATCGTCCTGGTCAAGTCCCTTGAATCGCTCAAAAGTTAGACCACCTTGAACATGGGGCGCTACGCAACGCTGGACCACATCTTCAAGTTTTGCCATGCGGTAGTCGTGCCCACCACCAGCCATCGAATCGAACAGAACGCACGTCTTCGCCCGAGGGTTGATGTAGAACGCTTGCCAGTGCCCCCATGACACCGAAACGATGCTGACCACATGGCTGTTCTCCTCCTTGAATGGGTCGAATGCCAGTACTGCGTTCCGTTTTCTGTCCGCCTCCTTGAACTGGACGAAGTCGGGCAAAATGAGGCCGACGTTTGGATACTTGTCCGAGATACACGCGAGGATCGCGTTGATATCAGCCGTCGCCAGCCATTCTGAACTCACGATCTTCAGAAAAAGAGACCCGACGACCTCGTTGATCGAGGTTCTGGCTGCTCCCAATGGGACCAACTCGCACGCTTCGATCGCACTTCTGATAAGATTCTGTGCACACCAAACCATTCGGTAAGTACCACGCATAGCATCAGGAGGTGGCTGTACTTACCGCGTCTGTGTGACTGCAAACGTTGTCGAACGGTGCAACCAACGCTTGTCTCTTCATCGATCTCTGCGTCTGCTTGAGCCATTCAACCCCAACAGTAACCTTGTAGACATCGTCGACTGCCGTATCGAACAGCTCCATCGTATGGAGCTCGTTTATGCTCAGGTACCCAGCAGCATCCCCGACCATGACGACATACTTCGCAGCCACGTCTTCACCGCCGCAAGCATCGTCACCGATGACGATGCTATCCGGATCCGACAAATTCGACGAAACGTGAGTAATATCGTCACGAATCTGCTTCAGCTCGTGCTCAGGCAAGATGTACCGAACAGCCGTCGAGGCTGCTACCGAATACTCGTCCCGGTTGGGCACCAACTTCGACCCCACGGATGCTACGTGATAGGAGATGCCGCAAATCTGCACACCACAGTCAGCCGCTACCGAAAACCCGAATGCCTAGAGACTACATACCAAAGGTGCGATGGATCGGAAGTCGTACGTAGATGAGTCGATCACTTCTCGAACGTCTGCTAGGCTGACCTCTCTTGGTTCGAGCGCTTCCTTGGACATGTAGTTTGCTGCATCTTTCTTCACTTTCTTCAAGATTTTTCGCCTCTCGATGTCCTTCAACGTGTTGCGGGCCGTTCGTACACTGAGGGTCTCAGGTATGTGGAACTCTGGAATGCGCGATCGTGGCTCTTCGAGTGCCGATCCGTGTAGCAGGGGCTCTTCTGTAGCTGTGGGAGTGTCGGTTGTGGTTTCGGTAGCGGATTCGGTAGCTTCTAGGGTAGGTACACTCGTGGCAGAACTTGCATTTGGAGTCGAATCTTCTTTTTCGGTAGCTGCCACTTGTTCGATGCCATCACGGAGTGTGATGACGACTGGGACGATACCATTCTCGATCGCCTCTCTGAACTGCTCAAGGGCTTGGATCGATTTCTCGTACGCTGTCGCACTTTGTAGTGCCATGACCCCAGCGATGGGCTTCAATACGCTTGACATCACGTGGCTGTATTTGTCTGGTTGGCGCATTTTTTGGTCGCGGGTCTTGGTTGCATTCAGGACTCGCAACGCGCCTTCTGGAACGGAGCCACTCATGATGTTGTTTACAGGATTCCGTACTGACCATCGCATATTGATATGCATGAAGGGGATCAGCGTCTCACGGTCTCGAAACTGGCGGTAGTAAATGACGTGCCGGCACGGTAATAGTCGGACTTGCGCGAACAGACATGAACACCTGTAAGTCTACAAACACTGCGTTAGACCGAATTACCGCCCAACCGAATACGCTCCCGCGATACCTGTACGTCTATGGTGTGTTCGGTGTGGCCTTCACCATCCGGAATCGACGTGCTCTTCAGCACTGCGTGGCCGTCCTTCTCTGCAACGCTGTACCGAACTGCCTTTTCTACGACACTCTTGTATTCGACCTGTGCACGATGTTGAAGTGTAAGCCGTCGGTAATCAGAGTGTACCAGCACAACTCACCTTCACGAGTTGGAATGCATGCTCGCTGACGACATTCACCAACTGGTTTAGTTCACGGTCGTCAGAGTCCAACTCTTTTGTGCCCGTGCGAGTAAGCTCGGTCATATACTCGTCCTCGCTTAGGGCCTGCAGCTCGTTGATGATACGCACGCATTTTTCCATATCCATGGAAGGATCGAGGATATGTTTGCTGGCACCCCACTTGGCTTCGATCCGATTGTTGGTGTCGTTGCCTAAATACGCGACGTTGTGTCTCTGGAACGCCACCCATTCGTCCTGGCAAGACTCCCAATTCTTCAGGAAATAAATGAAGAGCTTGTGGCGTTGACCTCTCTCGCTGTTCTCGTCCTCGCGCGCGTTCTGAAGGGCGACGTTGGCGACTTCGTCGAGCTCTGGACTGTCGTCAACCAGTGCCGCACGGATCGGAGCGTCTTCGGTAGCGCTGACGACTCTACCAAAGATGTACTCGTCACCGTCACGCTCTTCATCGTAGTCCTCTACCACTTCAATGGGCACGTATGTGCACAGAGTGTTCGCGAGCAGCAGCTTGAGGGCCTCATAAGCCGGCCGAGACTTGGCGTACATCATCGCACGCAATACAGCGAGAATCTCATCCTTCTCTTTTTCTGTACCCCGCACCAATTTCTTCACCTACCGAATAGAGAACGAGTGTAAGTTACTGGTGCTGTGTCGTCCAGATATATCATGTTCGTTGACTGGCTCACCATCTTTGCAAACACCTTGATGACGTGATAGAGACACAAAAGAATCCGCGCATGTGGGAAGTACTTCGCCAACAGCGAGCGCTCGCGAAAATCCTTGTCAACGATGAAAGCCCGTACCTCCATCACACGCGGGTTGTTTCTGATGAAGGCTTCGATGGCATCCTCCATATTGTCCTTCGTCTCCCGATGTAGAAGAGCATGTTGCACAAATTGACCCTACCGAATATGAACCGGATGTCAGCGTTACCGAAAATTCATGCAAAGTCCACAACTCACCTTGCCGAAGACATCGTGAATAACGAAACTGAACAGGAGGAACTTGCTTTTATTCGTCGCGTGAGTGCAGTCAGCCATGACCACCTCAGGATACGCGCTAAACCAGCGTCGCATCCTAGCAGACTGCCACACGACTGACTGCACCGTCTTCGTCTCAGGATCTCGGTAGATTCGTGCCCAGTTGCCTTGCTCTTGAGTAACGAACTCATCAAGGCGAGTTTCCAGCCTCTCCTCGGCGGTCGTGCCGACAATTCTGTCGCGCTTGAACTTCGCAATCGCGTTCTGGATGTCCCTTCTTGTAATCGCGAGGCCTACCAAAAACAACGCACACATTTCATCAGTACATAGACCTGTATATTGGTACACGATTATTATAACGCACCGGTCTCCCTGCGCAGCTTCAGTAGAATATTCAGTGAGCTTGCGCCAGCCTCCGCCAGTTCACCTACCTTCGTAGCTTCAGTCTTCGGTAGGCGATTCTCACAATAGTACCGAAACAGTTCCGGCGACACGTTGTGGTTATGACCACCCTTGGACTTCCACGTGATCGCCCATCCATCCTTGCCACGCGACAGATGCTCGACCTTTGCATTGATGGTAGCTGTGCAACCAATATATCGGACGTGGCGTGCTTGTCGCTGATCGCCTTGCTCTGGCTTCGCACGCTCACACTCGTCGGTGTCGCTGCCCTCACTCTCTGATGGCGAGGTCTCCGTCAACGTGCTTTGTTTCTTATTGCGCCGCGCCTTGATGCCGTGTGTGCACTTATATGTGAGTGCATACCTGTCCCATTCGGTAGGTACAAGTTCACCCGAATCGGACTTCTCAACGGTCTTGTTGCGGTTGATCACACTCGTGCTTGTACGGACCTTGAACAGCTGATAGCGCTCGTCGAAGTATTCCTTCACCGTCGCGTGAAAATCATCCCACGACTGGAACACTTTTGGCAGGCCGTCGGCAAACTCTCCTTTCGAACTCTGTGGCTTCCGCACTTGGCCGAGCAGTTCTGAATACGCGGAACTTGAAGTGGTTTTCTCGTGATTGCTTGCCGTGTATGATGAGGAGCTCGTCATTTCAACCCGCTCCACACGTTGATTGCTCCGCTCAAAATCTCGTATCGAAGTATCTTCTTGCTTGCTCTTCTTCGGTGGGCGTTCGGTAGATGGCGACGACTTCGGTACAGACTTCGATGACGGGTTAGTTGAGCGCAACTTCTTCGGTGCGTGCATCGGCGACATCGATTCGCTCTTCACACGCGCACCCGACATCCGTGAGCGCTGTATGCGTGGTGTCGCCCTCACGGCAGAAGTATACCCTGAACGCTTTCGCTTTGTCGAAGCTGACTCAAAATCTGGATCACTCGACACCTCTGACTCAACTGACTCGTGCTGTGAGCTTGACCCATCAACCTCGGCGTACTCATCATCACTTGCTTCAGCCGAATCAGAGGGTGGACCACAGAGTGCATCCTCTTCTTCGATATCCAGCATGGCGGCGATCGCAGCATCTTCATCCACTTGACGGCGCCGCGCATTCACCGCTTCGAGGATGTCCTTGAATCGAGACCGCGTCGTTCGGCCAGCTGGAATGACGATGTCGGGCAAAAAAGGAGTGGACTGCACGTCTCCCAGCACACCGATGACGGTACCTGTCACCGGCGAGGGTTCGGTAGCTTGCGTGGGCTCCACCACATCCTCCCTGCCACGTTCGGTAGGCGACGGGTGGTCAAGCGACGACGCAGGATTCATTTCGTCTCGGCCTTGAACGTGCACGAACCCTGCAGACGATGAGGAACCCATTTCGCCGTCTTCGCACATAGTTATGGAAGAAGCAAACGTGAACAACAACGCTAGTACATCCGATAATGCAGATCGACTCACCTGGTACCAGCTGATGGGCGAGCGTCGGGGCAGTAATGTTGC